>JACEFZ010012226.1:225000-447500 GCA_014155875.1 Cepaea nemoralis
AAATAATATGGTGACCCTAGCTTGGCGATATATCGTCCTTCTGTCCAATGGGAGGTCACATATGGCTTTATAATATCCTTTGACATTGAATTAACGGGCCAACCAGTCTCCAGTACTTGCAACTATTAGGACCAGTTAATGAATTTGAAGCCATCCAGGCATTGTTCTGTTTCTCCCCATGGTCTGTAGTTTTGCTTTGTAACCTGGTCACTGTAAATAGCGGTTACAAAGTCAGAAGTCATACGAGGACACAAAGACTGTTGCGAGAACCAAGTGATGACTGTGAATCTACAACCATGGTCAGAATGCGAGAACAGCAACTTAAAAGAGGTGTGGCCAAACAAGACCACTACGCAGGAAGCCAAAGAAGATTGATAAACCAACACAGAACTGGTGTTGTTAGCCGCTACACACTGCGGGATTTGCTGAGGAGGGGATCCAAGCACTTATGGACTGAATGGTTCGATGTGCAATGAGGATGATCTTTCGACTAACTAACTAAAGCTTTGTCAATCATTAAAAGTTACCTTTGTAACATCGCAGTGAGTACAGGAGCTCATTGGCTCAGCAGAGACATGGAATCATCATTGAAAATACTTTGGGTATACTCATCTTAACATTCCAGATCAATCAGGTACAATCGTTTGGCACCTCAGGTCCAATCGTTTGGCACTACGACATACACGTTGTGTTACACTTCTAAACCGCTGTTGTTCTCCCTGGTTTACAAAATCATCAACAATTAACAAATTGTAAACGACATATGACTTTAGACAATTTTGTACAATCACATGCCCCCGGACAAAACAATGTAGTCTAATTAATATTAAATGTCAATGTCCTGTCTTCGTTCTAACGTCATTTGCCTTCCTTACCTAATCTTGTTTAATCTATGGAAGTGTTGTGCAGACCGAGTTTTATTTGCCTAGCAAAAGTAGTGCCATCGTGACGATAACAAATAGAAAAGGTAAAGAAATAACCAAATAACTGCCTTGAAATAAATATAAACGCAATAATAGTGTTTAAATAAATAAATATATTAAATCTATAACTTATATAAACCAATAATCTTTGATATAAAGCAAAGATTCAGGCGAGCAGCCGCCTTGCGATTTGTAAACAATCAGTCGCTGATTGCAAATGGCGTAACGCAGCTGTTTGTCAGTCGCGATACGTCACAGGCGCAGCGCTATTTTTAGATTGGAAAAATCAATATTGTCGCCGGCTCACTTTTCTTTGTGTATCGCTCCGCCATGAATCATATTTGACAAATATTCATAAATAAATAAGTAATTATAGCAATAAATGATAGAAAACTATATTAATAATACTTACAAATCAGAAAACATGTTCATAAATCACAAAACATTTCAATAAGCATAAATAAACACGATTGATCACGATGGGCACAGCTCAGCTCGCCGCTTGTTCTCATCTGCACACGTCATTATTCACTAACACAAATTAAACCCTGTTATTAACTGACAGTAATGCTATTTTAGAGCCGTGGGTGAGTGTTTTAGCTTGAACAATTGTCCAAGCTACACTTCTGACACCACTTTTATCCTTGCCTGTCATCAAGCGATGCTTCAGGCATTACGGGATAAACTTCTCTCGCACCACACAAAAAGGATTGTAAGTCGTACGAGAGGCATGGATTACACATTTTATTGCCACTGGCTCTTTACACTACATCAATGCACAAAAACGGTCGCTAATAAATCACACAATAAGACACAGAATTGCCTATCACTAGTCGGTTCCTAACCCTACTTCTACTCTATCTACTCGGCTAAAGAAACACGCATCGACGCTAAGCGATGCGCTCACTATGAAGTCAGTCCCCAGTCTGACTCTATTCCTCGCGTGGCTACACAGCACGCGGAAGGACCTTGTGTGCCCTTCGGCTGGTGCGTGCTGCATCACTCAGCACGCTTAGAGTAGCCGTCTCCTCTTGAGTGGTATTCCACTTCTCCGTGTCTATCACGTAGGCGTGATTGCGCCGTGACCAGAGTGCTTACTCTCTGGTTGACACCTCCGTGTCTCATGAGAGAACTATTTAATAGTTCCCCTTCCTATCACCTACCCTGCCCTCATGTAGGGGCACTGAGTTACCTCTCATCTACTTGAGGTAGACCACTCATTTAGGGTGGTCTTCACTATTGTCTAACTGAGTCTTTGACAATTTCTGCAACTAACTTTACATCATACACATTTTATTCACTTTGTTTTAAGTTGAGTGACTTCTGCAGTATATACCCGACGCGATGCAGCGAAATATATATTATAAACACCAGGCAATAAACTGTACAACCCACTATTTGTCTTTGTGTCTTCATTACTCAAATCCACTATTAGAAAAAAGTTTTGAATTATTAATAATTTAATTATAATCAGTCAATTTAAAATTACCTTGGTAGAGCATTAAAAAATTTTTTCTTTTTTTTTGCATATCCTTTACAGGACATCGCTGTCAATACCAGCATCTTTCAGCTGTATGTTGATTTCTTGGCAAGATTACGCTCAGTAGTTTGCCATTGCTTTCTGAGCGGCCGGCTCACATACCCCGTAGGGAGGCTCTATTCGCAATGGAATTGCGAATAGAAAAAAATTATATTCGCAATCGAATTGCGGGAAGTAACAAACATGTCACAGCGTCTGCTCACTAGTCAATTTTAGTTTGGGCCATTAAGAAGTCTAAGAAGGTGGTTAATTTAAATAGGAATGTTCACTGTTGCGAGTTTAATTCTGCAGAATTCTCAGTATTTTTTAATGAATCACTCTTCTTACTTCTGTCCATTCTTTTGGCATCCCGTTTTATTTTTACATTACGTTAGTCCTGTTTAAATATCAAGAATAATTTTTCAAAACAGGTATCCCCAATACAAATAACGATCCCTACAAATAATTTTGTCCCCAGGCGAGTTCAAGAATTGTTAACTTTCGTTTCTGTACACTTACTGTTACCAGGCATCCATGTTTGTTTAGGTTACCGTCCTACTATTTATGTCCTGATAATATCGCAGCAGTGATGATTCTCTTGATTTGACACTTTCTATGGCCTCCATATGCATCCTCTCTGAGTGACTCTGTTCTGGTCCAAGCTGACAGTAGTATGCTTCGCCTCAGAGAGACATGACTAAGCAATTCAAACACTAGATTTCGATTGACTGGCCTCATTAATTAATAAATAAACAAGGATAAGGAAATGCTATGCATATAAAGTGCAGGAAAACCCGGTATATCTGAAGCAGGTGGACAAGAGAGAGGAGAGAGACAGATACGAACATAGTGTGAGAGACAGAGATATGAAAAAGATGTATTGAAAGACATTAAAGAGTGGTAAAGACAAGAAAGGGAGAGGTAGGAGATCGAGACTTAGAGCGAGCGAGCGAGCGAGCGAGAGAGAGAGAGAGAGAGAGAGAGAGAGAGAGAGAGAGAGAGAGAGAGAGAGAGAGAGAGAGAGAGAGAGAGAGAGAGAGAGAGAGAGAGAGAACTCGTGTTCGGGTGGCTAAGTTCCTTTCCCAAGACAACAAAAGTAGAGGACAGATAAGAACAAAAAGACAAGTGTGCAGGTTCTTGTGCAGCAAGATAAACAACACCTAATACACACAACCCGTGGAAAACATATGCCTAAAGTGAAATCATCAGACTAGCATTGGTGTCACCGAATTCCTAGAAATGAATAAAAAAAAGGGAGAGTTTATTCGCAGGGCCCTGCGAATAGACGCTTTGTTTATTCGCAGGGCCCTCCATCCATTGGCACCTTGCCGTCTTGACAGACGATAGTTTGTGCTTTAAAAAGGCATAATAACTTTTAACTATGGCGGTAGCGAGTGTGACTGATAAGGCCAATTTGCGCTGTAAATGTCCGTTCACAGTGGGTGCATGTGAACACGTGGTCATTTCCACCATCATGCACCATCTTACGTCTCAAACGCTTGGTGTGTGACTTTTCTGCAATAATTTTCTCCTTTGACTTTATTCCATTTCTGATATTTGCCCTCCATGCAACACGTTCAGCGGCGACTTGCTCCCAATGTGCATTATCAATGCCTGTATCAATCATGTCCCGCTTACACACATCTTTGTATCGTAGTAGAGGCCGACCCTGAGATCTCTTACCCATCTGTAATTCACCAAAAAAGATATCCTTTGGTATTCTACCCTCATCCATCCTCCTCGCAGGGCCCTACACCGGGAATAATCACGTGACCAGCACATAGGGCCCTGCGAATAGACGCTTTGTTTATTCGATTTTTGACTGACTGCTTTCGACTGACTGGCCTCATGAATTAACAAATAAACAAGGAAATGCTACGCATATAAAGTGCAGGAAAACCTGGTATATGTGAAGCGGGTTGAAAAGAGAGAAGAGAGAGATAGATAATGAAGATAGTGTGCGAGACAGAGATATGAGAAAGATGTGTTGAAAGACATAAAAAAGTGATAAAGACAAGAAAGAGAGAGAGGGGGAGGGAGATAGAGAAGAAGAGAGAGAGATGTCTGTATGCCTGTCTGTATGCCTGCCTACCTGCCTACTTAACCACTTTCGTGTCTAACTACCCACATACCTAACCAACTATGAATATTACAAAGAATTATCGCCGAAGCAACGGAGTACGTGCTTTGTGCTCGATACTTTTGACAACAGCCAGCGGGGAGAGAATGAAGCAGAGGAGAAGAGGTAGAGGAGAGGGGGGAAGGAAAAGGAAGAAGAGGGCTGGAGCCAGAAGGGGTAGAAGGAAAACGGATCGTTTGGGACTCAAAAATGTGTGGGTTGGGTATTGGAATTGCCGTAGTGCAAAGCAACGAGGACCAATCATACTGGAGAAACTGGTACTAACTAAATTACACTCACTTTAAACAACACAATTCTAAATACCCAAAGAGATGAAGGATTGACTTTCACCCAATGAATTGCTGAAAAATTTTAAAAAAAACATTGTCCGGCAAGGAAACGAACGATTGACATTTGACTTTCATCCAATTAATTGCTGAACAATTGTTTAAAAAAATGTACGGCAAGGAAACGAACGATTGACATTTGACTTTCATCCAATTAATTGCTGAATAATTAAAAAAAAATGTCCGGCAAGGAAACAACCTGGAGCTCCCGCCCATCAGGCGGGGACACTATCAACTATGCCACTAACGACACATTTTCCAATCAACAAAAATGTATAATATAGCCGCAAACTTACGTTAAATCACGTGACCAGCCGTGCCCTGCGAATAGACACTTCCTAAAAAAAATGTTGCCTCGCCGGCGGGAAATCGAACCTCGAGCTCCCGTACACCAGGCGGAGATACTAACCACTAAGCTACCGAGGACACGTTGATATTAACAAAATATTGTAATATGGACACACGCGTAGGAATAATCACGTGACCTACTTCGATTGCGAATATAATTTTTTTTCTATTCGCAATTCCATCGCAAATATAATTTTTTTATATTCGCAATTCCATTGTGAATAGTCACTTCGAGATAGTCACCTCACGTGATGCAGATAAATATTATATACCAGGCCATAAATCGTGCAATCATCTACTGTTTGTGTCTTCGTTATTCAAATTCACAAAGTACAAAGGGGAAAACATCACCACATTCCACATCATTGTTTATTGTTTTGAATTTAATCGTTGTTTTTGGCATGTGTGAGTGTCAGTCAGTACCTACCTGTGAATGTATTCCTTGTGCTATAATAATGTAAGCAATATAATATTATATAAATGGAATAAATATTTACGTTGTGAACGCCAGATTTACTGTATAGGTTTAGGTTTGTATATTCCCGCTGGAGAACGGACACAAGCAGCAGACGACTTCTACAATCTGTCTGCTCGCGGGAGTTCAAACAGGAAATAACATTCGTTTGCACGTAATATATTTACTTCGCAGTTTCATATTATAATAGGCTTGATCGATCATTTCTGACAAAATGGAAGTGCATTAATCGATGCAAGAAATTCCATGTTGCCTGAGGTTCTTTAAGATAAGTAATTTTTTCCTCCGTCTTCGGTTGCAGCCTCTTTTCACTAAGTTAAAGATGGCATGTTATGGTTCATCATATCCGTTTGTTGTATCTTTTACTATCTTTCCAAAGCTATTTCACAATTTCAAACCGGAGCTTGAAACAGTGTGATGCACTATCGCCGCTCCTTTTCAATCTGGCTCTAGAGAAAGTTGTAAGGAAGGTAAAGAAGGAATGTGCTATTGGAGGAACATCCAGATTGCTTGGTTATGCAGATGATATTTTATAGATATTGTAGGGGAGAACGAACAAAAGACATTGGAAATATCGACTCACTTAAAAGAAAAAGCTCAACAAATGGGGCTGGTTATCATCCAAGATAAGATGACAGTTTTCAAGAGAAGGAACGGCTAAAAACTCTGGCCACTTACAAATAGATAATATGACCATTAAAAGAACGGAAACATACAAATACATGGGTACAATCTTCAACTGCTCTAACATAATAAGGGAAGAAATGCAAGCTAGAGTCAACAAACTAGAGCTAAACTCTGGAAATAAGATATACTATACACTACAACATCTGCTAAAATCAAATGCGCTATCTCGTAACACCAAGATCACAATATACAAAACACTGATTAGAGCAGTTGTGCTGTATGGCTCTGAAACCTGGAGTACAACTAAAGGAGACGAAGCCTTGTTACAAACCTTTGAGAACAAAGTCTTCAGACGCATCTTGAGACCATTAGGGATACACAAAGTGGAGATTGGAAAAGATGATTGATTGATTTAGGAACCGACATCACAGCATTCGGGGCATTCCCATAAGCGCTCCGTCCCCATCCTCAGCAGCCAGCGAACAGTTCCAACACTAATAGTACCAGTAGCAATCTGATTATATGTCCGTTTCGCCTTTCCTCTGAGCGTTGATCGTCGGCCATATCCCTTCGTCACCCCTCGCTGTCGCATTCTTGCCAGACCATGGTGATCCATTTGCTCCTCCGAGGTGTACACATGCTCCCACAAGGTCGCAACCACATCTGCTTTGTCATGCATCAATACTCCACCAAGTTTTGCCGAGCCAGCCAATCTGTCCGCCTGTTCATTCCCCAGCACACCAGCATGCCCCGGAGAAAAGATCCAGACGATGCTTGTCACCCGTGACTTCCGAAGCGAAGCAAGCCACTCTGCACGAAGCTTGCCTGTCTTCACCCTACTCAGCATGCTTTCTGAGTCAGTTACAATCACGATGTGTGTGTGTATCGTATTCTCCATCCAGCGGAAAGCTGCACTGACCGCCTCCACCTCCATTCTTAAGCTAGATGTTGTGGTATCATATGCCAGGCTCTCCTGCACCAAACGTCGACCATTGGCTTTTGCTAAGAACCCCCAGGCACTTCTCCTACCTCTCAACACCGACCCATCTGTGTAGATAATCACATCACCTGAGCGAGCAGTATCCTGAATTAGTTGCTGGATTTCCAATTCCGTGGCCCCTTGCTGGCCACTCCCTGCACTCCCGGCTCAATGTGATTATAACTCTGCACAAGTCTGACTGCTCCGCTGACACTCTGACCCACTCTTCTCCTCTCCTAATGTTCTCCAAGGGGCACACCTGCCTGATCGTATCCTCCGCCTGAGCCATCCATGATTTCCCTCTTATCAGTCGCTGACCCTTAACGGCGTCCAGCGCCTCATGCAACGGGTGATCTGTGTCTGCAGCTACTCTGAGGTATGCCTTCGCCTGCATCACCTTGAGCCTACCTGCAACAGACGGCAAACCAAGGATGTAACGCATACACACAACTGGGGTGTCTCTGGTGCATCCCAGAATGACTCGCATCGCTTCGTTCTGTATGCGCTCTAATTTCACCAGCTGACTCTTTGAGACAGTGAGCAGTCCTAGTCCATAATCAATCACTGAGAGGATCAAGTGCTGGTATAGTGTGAAAAGCATTCTCTGCTCTGTGTCCATTGCAGCCATAGTTTTAAGTGCATTGAGTCCCTTTTGAGACCTTGTCACAACCGTCTCCACATGGTCCTTGAAGGACAGGCTCCTGTCAAATGTGATTCCCAGATACTTCAGTTTGTTCTCTCTGTTGACGCTTCTACCATCTATCGTGAGGCTTGGGACATCAGCTCTCACAATCCTGTTGTCCAGAGAGCACCACAAAACAGCTGCCTTTTCTGGGTGGATGACAGCACTCATTTCAGTGCACCAGTCAATCACATTGTCTACTGTTGCCTGTAGCTCCTGGGCTGTTTGCTCCCTATCTCTCCCCTGCCTATATGCAAGAATATCATCTGCAAATGTTAGTATCCTTCCAACCCCTGGTGCTTCTAGGTTTGCAATCTTGCTCGTATACACATTAAAGAGCACCGGTGAGATTGCTGATCCCTGTGGCAGTCCCGGGGTTAAAATATGTGGCTCTGAGGTCCATGCACCCAAACGGAGAGCAACCCGGCGAGAATGTAGGATGGCTGCTATCCAGTTCACCAACCAGGGATTGACCCCCTTCTCCATCAGTACGGTCATCAAAATATCATATCGAACTCTATTGTATGCATCCTCGAGATCAAGCGCTACCGCCATCGTTTCCTGTCTACTCTGGAACCCCTCATAAACATCAAAGGCAAAAGTGGCTGCATTTGACCAGGTATCTTTTCCTGGCCTGTAGCTCCCCAGGCCTCTTGGAAGAAGCTTCCCCCTTTCCAAGAACTCTTGCAGCTTGACAGCGACTATCTTCTCTAGAACCTTCCCAAATGTATTTTGAAGGGTGATGATCCTAAAGCCACTAAGCTTTGAATGATCCTTGAATGGTTTTGGGAGAGGGATGAGATAGCTGTGCACCCAATCCTGCGGTGCTGATGCTGTCCTAATGCTCTGGTTAAAGCAGTTGGTCATTTCCTTCAGGTCTGCATCGCTCAAAGCCTTCATGTGGCCATACCTAACCCCATCGGGCCCTGGTGCCGTGTCGTTTGCCTTTTTCAAAATATGTTTAACATCTTCAACCCGTATGATGTCTTCATAATGCATATTCTTCAGTGGTGTCCAGATAATTCCTCTCTAACTGCATCTTCTGGTGTCCGCATCATTATGATTGGTCTGCTCTAAAAATTCTCTGGAGAAACGCCTCCCCTTTCTCTTTGTCTGTTGTCACGCGCACACCATCATCTCTATCAATTGTTCCCACTGTCATAGGCCGATCTTTTCTTTGCATTTGTCTGTGCAGTTTCCAGAATTTTCGCAGTGTTTTATCACCTCCAATCTCCTTCATGAAACATTCCCATTTTGCGTTTTTGGCCTCTGCAGCACAGCGCTTGAAGACCTCCACCTTGTCTTTCTTGACATTTTCCGGCGGTGTCCACTTCCTCTCGTGAGCTTCGGGGTGTCTGTCGCACTTTCCTTAGCTGCTTCACTGCAGCTCTCTTTGCTTTCCAAGCCTGGTCTACTTCTGGGGTCCACCATGGGGGCTGCAAAAAAGGAGTTTTAACATTCCTGTTGCAAGCCCGCTGTCTGAGGCGCCCAAGAAGGCTATTGGTCCACTCATACCGGAAGTCTTGCGCGCTCTCCCAGCCTTAACTTTCCTGGCTTTAGAGATTAGGACTGAGCATGGCAAGTGATCACTCCCATGGTCATTCAAAACAGTCCACTTTACATCAAGGACTGATGACTGGGAGACAAGTGCCAAGTCAATAGCTGTGTCTGCATCGCCAGGCCTCATTGCCATTCTAGTCGGCCTACCATCATTTATGCAGACCACATCGGAGTCCACCATAGCCTCCACAAGGGCAATTCCCTGTCGGTTTTCTCCACTGCTGTCCCAATCTCTGCTCCTCGTATTAAAGTCTCCACATACGAGTAGCCTATCACCTGGTAATTCCTCCAATTCCTTAAGCCAGTCCCAGTGTTCCTTTCTGACAAAACAATCCACTGCAGCATATACATTTATGATGTTCCAACTTAAGCCACCAATCTCCATTTGTATACCCTGGACCACTCTTGCACCATGATTTCACTGGCTCAAGTCAAGTGGAAAAGAAGAAGCAACAAAGACATTTATGATCTGTTTAACTCCCCCCTAATCACTGGTATCATGAAGGCTAATAGACTGAAATGGCTGGGGCATATAGAAAGAATGGAAGATAATAGAGAAACAAAACTCGCTTACACTCAGGAAATAAATGACCGTAGACCCCGAGGTAGATCAAGAAGACAGTGGAGAGATAATATACATACAGACCTACAAGTCTTGGAATCAGCGACAGGCAAGAGAAGGTCAACCAGAGAGATGAATGGAGACGGTTTATATCTGCAGCAAAGAACCTCAATGGCTCGGAATGCTGAAGATGAAGAAGTACACCAATGTTATTTCTCTTAACATTTTGCAACATGTACATTTCATGTAAGATCTTTTTTGTCTATTTGTTATTTATATTCTCCATTGTAGAACCACTGTCTGTAATTGCTGAGTACGTTTAACATCATCACCCAGTGGCTTGTGCTTTGTACAGACCCATTGATTACGACAAGCAAGCAGCCCAACCCCACTACCAGTAGCCCAAAGGAAGAGCTGGCTTCCTGGCTGGAGGTGAGAAGCTTCCCAGTGTGTGGCTTCCCACGGTCAAGGTGCTAGGGTATGTGTGAGGGCGCGAAGCACCGGGTGCACGATTCCCTCTTCCCTGAGGGGGAGGCGTTTAGGAGCAAGCACATTTCGCAGTTGTGGGACAAGCACGAAGACAATGCAACGCCTCGATACTTGATCTGAACTTACAGCAGGAGAAAGACACCCGGAGTCATGACCTGGGTGGCTCGCCCCCGAAGAGTGTCAGGAAGATAAAGGGTCGAAATATTCAGGGAAGGAGGGTAGCTCCTGACGATCAGAAACCTCATGTCGTGCTTGCTCCGCTGCAGAGTTTTAATCATATACTTTTTTTAAAAATCATATGCAAACGTATATTCACTGACAGTTGTTACTTTTCCAGGTCACACCCAATCTTGGGATGACGGATGGGGTAATCTCTAAATGAGTTTACTTACAGTGCCATTGCAACATTTATATGGACCTACGGCATTTAAATATACTAAATCTTGTAAATTTTGTCCATTTGGTGTGATTTTGTCAGAATATGTTCATGTGGCTATTCATCATCATCATGTGCCATGCTGATAAGCGTGGGTGCCCATATTTCGCCATCTTACATGTGATCAACACAGTCGTGGATCAGCTACGTGTTCTTGTCTCGACCTTGTCATGTGGCCAAGTCGTAAAGATATTTACTTCTCGGCCTTCCCCTTGTTCTTTTCTCCTCAATCTTGACAGTTGACAGTAAG
The DNA here is from genome assembly GCA_014155875.1 of Cepaea nemoralis. Lineage (NCBI taxonomy): Eukaryota > Metazoa > Mollusca > Gastropoda > Stylommatophora > Helicidae > Cepaea > Cepaea nemoralis. The sequence goes on from JACEFZ010012226.1 coordinate 236,317, forward strand.
GGACACGGGAGATATGTTGAAGACTGCTAGCTGAAGTCATAATTTAAAAAAATAAAATATCTAAAATATATTTAAGTATGTATGTATTGGATTTCAATGTAGTTCTAGTACGAAATTGAGACCCGATGGAACAAATACGACCGATTTACAAGCAATGTTTTCTGTACCGACTGGCATCTGACCTCTGAACCTTGCTACATTTACTGAAGGAGACGGTCACTATACATCAGCTTTATGTAAATTTATCCGTTTTGATTTAATGTCGTCTCGACATTAACTACCGGTTTATCCGTTGTGCTATAATGTCGTTTCGTCATTAACTACCGGTTTATCCGTTGTGCTATGTCGTTTCGTCATTAACTACTGATTTATCCGTTTTGCTTTAATGTCGTTTCGTCATTAACTACGGGTTTATCCGTTTTGCTTGAAATACGAATTCTGTCCGTATTCCATAGTTGTAGGTTCATGTGTGTATGATAGACATGACTAATGAAGACACTTTTTTTGGAGTGTCTAGTTGGTCATGTGTCAAAGTACACCTGTTCCTGCAGCGAGGCGCTGTCGCCATTTGGAGATGACAGTTTCGAATCCTGGTCGGTAACTAACTAACTTTCAAATTTTATGTTGTCTAGTGCGTCCTCTAGCCTCTACTTCTTTCTTCTCACCTCTGTGAGCGCCAAAAAATACTACGTGTGTTTATTTATGTAACTCTATATGTGTTCTAGTTTCATTAGCCTGTTCAGGCAGTCGTCGTTAGTTACTCTGGCAGTCCAAGGAATTCGCAACATTCGTCTCAGGGAACCACATCTCTGTTGCTTCTAATTTCTTTTTAACTTGTTCATTACATTCTAAGATTCACTGCCATACAGCAAAACTGGTTCTACATAGCATTTTAGTACTCTCTTTCTTACATTCAGCGACAGTGACTTATTGCACAAGATACTCTTCATTTTCTGAAATGCGGCTTTTGCTTGCCCTATTCTGCTCTTAATCTCTGCTGTACATCTTCCATCTGATGTTATAAATGCCCCTAGGTATTTAAAATTATCCACTTGGTTAAGAATCTTCCCTTCTATTTCTATGTCACATTTGGTGTCACCATGGCCAGGCAAAAAACATCCATACAATTCTTACAATATGTGACCTCAGAAGCGTGGTGAACCATTCTACTCGAAACATTCCTTTATCAGTACACGTTATTACCTGACACTAGAGCTATTATTATTAGATAAGCATGTTTTTTTTTCTTTTCGTGTGTGGTTATTGACAATAATAATCTGACATATTTTGGCATTTCAATCTCTGCCCTACTTCTCATGGAACATTTTGTGTTTGGGATAATTGTGGTTAAGGATTATTTTCATTGCACACGGATGTGTTATAAGTGCCCCAGTTTCCTCCCACAGATCACACAAGGAAACTCGCAGCACAATACCCAAACTCCATAGACCAGGCGAGGCCTTGAACAATGAAAAAGTTGAAAATCCGTCGAAGAAACATTACACTCGAGGTTTAATGCCAACAAGCCTGTATGTGCTGTGCAAATCATGACCTGGTTATTATAACCTAATATGCCTCTTAAGAGATTTTTGGCTACATGTAACCTGTCTTACACAGCCCGCGCGCGCACACGCACATACAGAGAGAGAGAGAGAGAGAGAGAGAGAGAGAGAGAGAGAGAGAGAGGACGAGAGAGAGAGAGAGAGAGAGAGAGAGAGAGAGAGAGAGAGACTGGTTAAAAAAAAAAATTATGAGCACAATATTCTCTTGATTGTCTAGTTTATACGAATGTTGAATTTTGCCCCGATGTTTAATGCATTGAATATTCACCGAATGGTGAATTCTCAACGGGGCTTCCACAAAACTTCAGTTTTAGTTTTTTTCTGTAAACACATTTTCTTTGTGGCCATTATATCCTGTATATTCAATTTGCGTCGTATTCCATGTAGGAGAAGCCATCAACTTTCGTTGTATTTTTTTTTCTTCTCATATTATATTACAGGACATCGCTGTCAACACCAGCATTTTACCGCTGTTGTTGATTTTTGGCAAGATTACGCTCAGTAGTTTGCCATTGCTTTCTGAGCGGCCGGCTCACATATCCCTAAGTAACTGGTCACGGCGAGAACTGCTTAACCGATTCTCGACAGCTGCGTTTGTTGACGTGGATAAACGGGGATTACGGAGAAAGTCGCTAACCCAGACCCAGTGAGACCGGCATTCGTTGTATACTATCATAATATTCATGTAGGGGTATCGTGAATAAAGCATCAAAATTCATTGTATTCTTGCTGTCATGACATTTCATGTAGGGTTACTATGAATGAAGCATCAACATTCATTGTAAGCTAGTATAGTATTTCAAGTAGGGGTATCATGGATGAAACATCAATACTCGTTGTATGATAGTTGTTTAAACAAAAAGTTGCATGTACAGGACGTTGGAATCAACCCCAGCATTTTGTTGTTTTGCTGACTGTCTAGGACGTCAGTAGGCAACGCTTCTTCTTCCTCTGCTTCTTTCGTTCGCGTCTATCGCAATGTTGTCTCTTGTATGCTGCTCAGCGGTAAGAGTTTATCTTCCACTAGGCCAGGCTTATGTTGAGCTGGTCGTTCGCCAATCCACAGCACATGGCAACATAAACTACTGAAACTGTTCGTCTCTTGCCTAGTACATTAAACTGATCAGCTGAATTCACTCAGCGGTCCAAAGACAAAAAATGTACATTGTGACTGTGCAACGTCCAGTAATGGATGTTGCATCAACATTTTGTAAAAAAATAAGTCTTCAAAATGATAACTGATTGTCGAAACGTTCGCTATTATCCACATATGCCGACTATATTAATTGAAGGCGCTCAAATTTCGGTTTTGCTCTCATCTGCCATGGATTGCTGTCATGATTGGCCATCTCACACGACCACCATAGTTCAGAGGATCCAATCCTCATCTCTCTGTCTTCCACTTACTCTTTAAATTCTCACTAAGCTTTTAAATTTAATGTGGCAAGAGGTAACGACATTGTTCGTTATCCCGTATATCCACGTGGTTGCGAGTGGCAGCGGATGTCGCGCTGGTTTATGAGTCTTCACTACTGAACGTACTTGCCTAGTACATCAACAGCATGAAAAAGGACGTCTTGCTTAACTCTTCCTTCTGTCCTAGAATTAATCGATTTCTTTTGCTTCCTGATGGATTGTGTCTTCAGGGTCTCTCATCTTTGGTATCCATGTCGAGGTACACAGCGTGGTCCGTTTATGAGCTTCATATGTAGAGATAACCATGCTATTTTCTGTTCGTTTATACTGTCTTTATATCAGTTGTATACAGTTGATAGCCTAGTTATGTGGCCGAATAATTTCAATTGCTGTTTTCTAATGAAATCTAGCGCTGGCTATTACCACCCCCCCCCCCCAACCCCACCCACCCACGCCATCTCCAATTTAGTCGGGGAATGATACAACTTCCAAATTGTCGAAGGGAATTTTAACGCGCATCTCAAAAAGTTAGTTGCCTATCCTTTACAGATGTCACCGTGAACCCCTGTTTGGTTGCAAGTTTACGTTCAGTAGTTGCCATTGCTTTCTGAACGACCGGCACACATACCTTAGTTTGGAAACCAACGCAAGGCGGTCTGCTTCCAGATAGCCCGCACCTGTGTTCCAACGCGGTATGCAGAATTACAAATTGCGTTCGTAACCCCTTGTCACAGAGCGGTCTCAACACAAGGACCTCTCCTCTCTGTGTTGTGTGTGTTGTGTGTGTGTGTGTGTGTGTGGTGTGTGTGTGGGCGCGCGTCTTTGTGTGTGTGTGTGTGTGGTGGGTGGGTGGGTGTTTTCGTCGTTGTCCCTTTCAAAATATCCGAGAATGGTAGACTTCGCCCAACCACACGGAGGTAAGGGGGATATAGTATAACTTTGAACTTCAGGTTTAAGCTTAAGAGCTGAACAATTGGTTGTACAATATTGTCAGTAAGTCATTGTTGCCCTACCTTGTGTTCAGCTATGGCCTCTAGGAAGTCTACAGGAGAAAAGACTAAATGTCATGGCAGGGCAAACAAGGTCCTTAACTTGGTCGGAAACTCGTCTAGGACGGAATCTCCATCAGGCGGATAGTTACAGCATGCTTTATTAATCCTGCATCTTCTGCCGCTTGTCTTGTTCCAGAGTATTATTGGAGTAAACAGGGCAGGTCGAGAGAGGGATAATGGGCAAAATATCTCTACACTTCAGCCCCGGCTCTGTGCTATGGAGAGATATAACTATATCCCTGGCCGTGTGCCTTTTTTTAAAGCATTGTAATAAGTTATCGTCTGTCAAGACGGCAAGGTGGCAGTGACATAGACCGCACTTTTATCGTAGTTTGCGACGATTTCATTTATTTTAGTAATGAAATTAGTAATGTTTCGGTTATTCCGATCATTTCGCATTGTGCGGCCCATCCCGTGCAGAATTTGCCCTAAATATTCTTTTGAAATTACTTTCTTACTCTGTTATAACAAACTTATGTAGAAGCTTATACAAAAACAGTGAATGCATAATGAGAACAAACGGAGGACACTCAGAACCCTTCACCATAAGAACCGGAGTACGACAAGGTTGTGTCCTGCAAAACCCCCCCCCCCCCCCTTTTTTCCTCCCTTCTTGTTCATAACCTATATAAACAACATATGAAAAGAAACCTGCCAACCAGAGACAGCAAGCATGACGAACAGAATACAAAAGAAGAACCAACAGCAAATATACCATCAAAGAATTCCTATTTGCGGACGATAAAGCACTATAGCAAAATCAGAAGCAGAATACAAGACCACGTGAATTATAATCTAAACGAAGTGTGTAAGGAACATAACATGAAAATTAGCACCAGTAAACAAAGGTAATGACTATAACCAAAGAAGAAACAACAACAAAGATTCATCTAATAGAACACCCACTGAAACAAGTAAAGAGCTCCAAGTACTTCATTCATTCATTCATTCATTCATTCATTCATTCATTCATTCATTCCTTTGCAGAACCTCTCTCCCATAACTACCTTCCGGAAAACTTACGATCACAAGCAAGATGTCCCGCGTCCGATACACCCATCTGGAGATCATCCGCCACATTCTGCACCATCTTCAAGTACATAGGGAGTATAATATATCATCAAATGGCAAATCAAAAGACGAGATCGAAAATAGATGCAATGAGGCAAACCAACTCATTGGGCAAATGCACCAATACTAAAGAACAAGTACATATCAATAATTACTAAGAAAGCAGTCTACAACACAATCTTCCTACCAACTCTATGCTACCAATGTCAAACCTGGACAATGGCAAAAAAAAAGAGAGAAAAGAAAAAGCACAACAACAGAAATGAGATTCCTGAGAAGAATATGAATGTATCAAGAAAAGTGAAAATCAGAAATGAAGAAATCAGGACTAAAGTGGACACATGGAGGTTGAAGAAGAGGCCGACCACGTAAACTGTCGTAAACGATGGACAGAGGGAATAGCAGAGTCAGTGGGAATCTGGATATATGAAGCCTATAAACTGGCATTCTCCCGTTGTTTATACTCACGTCGACACCGCTAGGTAAAAGAGGAACAAGATGAGATGGGATGAGACTGTCAAAAGCCACATGTTGATTTCGTGTATACATTTGTTAAAACTCACACTTTGCATACACTGCCCTGTTGTTGTCATATGCTAATTCTTTTAAAATCACATTTTGAATTCACATACATCGTGGTCTTCCTCATCTTCTCAGCCTCCTCGGTACACTTCCCTATGTAATTATTTAAAAAAAAATACTCTTTCATTGTCCTTGTGATACCAGAGCCCCAAGGTGAAATAAAGAGTAACACTGTATACCTCATGTCCATGTCATAAAAGGCGGCTAAAGAGGGTTGGTCTAACAATGGCTACCTTAAACCGCAGAAAACAATCAGTCAACGCCCAACCAATCATGATTGACCTACAGATGACTGTGTGGATGTGAGTCGATACCCCACTAGAAGTCTCAAAGGCAGAGAAGAAGAAGAAGAAGAAGAAGAAGAAGAAGAAAGAAGAAGAAGAAGAAGAGAAGAAGAAGAAGAAGAAGAAGAAGAAGAAGAAGAAGAAGAAGCAGAAGAAGAAGAAGAAAGAAGAAGAAGAAGAAGAAGAAGAAGAAGAAGAAGAAGAAGAAGAAGAAGAAGAAGAAGAAGAGAAACACTGCAAACTCTCAAATGCTGAGAACCTTTTAAGCCATTGATAAGAGATGGCTTCGAATGACATCCTAAAGTGTGTGTGTGTGTGTGTGTGTGGTGTGTGTGTTTGTGTGTGTGTGTGTGTGGTGTGTGTGTGTGTGTGTGTGTGTGTGCGTGCGCGTGTGTGTGTGTGGTTTTTTTTTTTTTTTGGTGTGAATATATTCTGAAAAAGTAAAGAACAAATGTATCAATGCAAATCCTCCAGCACCGATAAAGTGCCTGGATTCCTTTAGAAACATGATCTCTTGGTCACTATTCTGTGTGTCTGACCCGGTCGTGAAAAGTCTGTCAAAGAAGTCATGCCGTTTTGAAACTTCCTACTCCACTCATACACTTGCTAGACTGACAGGGGTGCATCACCATACTGGACCTTCATTTCGCCGATGAATGTCTATAGGTTCATCCTTTTCGCTGATCAAAGATTAATAACAGCACGCTGCTCCTCTTTCTTTGGTGCATGTCAAAAGTGGGGCGGCCATCTTTAAATTGTCCTGATGGCGTCACCGTGTCTGTGATATTTGCGCCTTTCGGCTGAACATTCCAGTTCTTCAGGCATTTGTTGACGGGGTTAACTCAGTGTTAACCTTCCTGGGAAAATGGTCTCGTGGCAGACACTGCCATTGGTTGTGAAGTGTTAGGATTATACAAATTTTGGGCAGCGATATAAGAGATGAAGTGGCTAGTTCCCGCCCTCCTCGCCGTTCCTCCCCATTATCTGGTATCCGTTTTTATTGTACCTGGTTCATGATGTTGATGATGATAGTGAAACCCATCATCGCTAGGGCTTGCCGAAAGCAAGGGGAGACAATGGAACAATGAGTGCACAAACTAGACTTACACAGACTAGGCTAGTTTAGTTTAGTTAGTTTAGGCTAACAAACCAGGACAAGACCCAAAAAAAGTCCTTATTAATCTCCATTCTTTACATCACAAACACAGGGAAAAATAAAGAAAACCAAGAACTAAAGACAACTGCAAGTCTAAAATCAAACACTATTAGTTAACTAGCACAAACCACCATTGGCAACAACAACATTCAGCACAGACAGTTGTAAAACGAGGCAACATTATAAAACATACCAAAACCGATATAACAAAATAACTACATCCTGCAGATGCCACACTAAAATAAATAGCTAGCATAACTAATCCTACTTCTGCTTTCCTATGATGGAAAATAAACATACAGTGTGTATATATATATATATATATATATATATATATATATATATATATATATATATATATATATATATATATATATAATATATATATATATATATAAGTATATATAAGTTGCGTATCCTCCACAGGACATCGCGTTAACGCCAGCACTTTACTGTCGTTGTTGATGCCTTGGCAAGTTTTACGTTCAGTAATTGCCATTGGTTTCTGAACGACCGGATCTCATACCAACACATTAAAACCAGCACGACACTGTCTTTTTAAAAAAAAAAAAAAACTTTTATTACATACAAAAGCGTGTATGTACAAGGTGCGTTCTCTATCTTCCGTTACATTTACGAATACAACAAATACATTCACATACACATATACATTCATGGCATGGTGTATTATCTACACATTACTGCATATATTTTCTTTCAACATCCAGAATGTATACATGAAATATTTTTCACCTCCTCTCTCGCACAATCTTTTTTGAAACATTTATTGCGTATCAAAGACGTTGCATTCTGGATGCTAGAATCATACATGCAATTCCATGGGACAGGTGTCCAGTCCATAATAAGAATACAGATGAGTAACATTTATTTTCATACAGTGTTTGTTTTTTTATGCAGTTGTATCGGTGTGCATGTGTTGTTTGGTGCCGATAAAGGTTGTGGCCGCAGCATCCATTGATACTTGTGATCATATTGTAGTAAAGCTTACCATCTTCTTCTCGTTTTGTGTGTGTGTGTGTGTGCGTGCGAGCGCGCTCGCGCGCGCGTGTGTGTGTGTGGTGTGTGTGTGTGTGTGTGGTGTATATATTCATTCCTCGCATTCTGTATTGTACATATGTTTACATGCGTCCTGTGTAGTTTAGTGTTTTGTTCATGTATTAACTGATTAAATGACAAACAAATAGCAGGTTTGGACTCAACATGGCGCACAATCAAATGAGCAAATATTATCATGTAAACTTCCGGTCACTGAACATTGAAATTGCGGAAGACACCATGAAACAAAACAAATAATATGGTGACCCTAGCTTGGCGATATATCGTCCTTCTGTCCAATGGGAGGTCACATATGGCTTATAATATCCTTTGACATTGAATTAACGGGCCAACAGTCTCCAGTACTGCAACTATTAGGACCAGTTAATGAATTTGAAGCCATCCAGGCATTGTTCTGTTTCTCCCCATGGTCTGTAGTTTTGCTTTGTAACCTGGTCACTGTAAATAGCGTTACAAAGTCAGAAGTCATACGAGGACACAAAGACTGTTGCTGAGAACCAAGCGATGACTGTGAATATACAACCATGGCCAGACTGCGAGAACAGCAACTTAAAAGAGGTGTGGCCAAACAAGAACACTGCGCAGGACGCCAAAGAAGATTGATAAACCAACACAGAACTGGTGTTGTTAGCCGCTACACGCTGCGGGATTTGCTGAGGAGGGGGTCCAAGCACTTATGGACTGAATGGTTCGATGTGCAATGAGGATGATCTTTCGACTAACTAACTAAAGCTTTGTCAATCATTAAAAGTTACCTTTGTGACATCGCAGTGAGTGCAGGAGCTCATTGGCTCAGCACAGACATGGAATCTTCTTCTTCTTCTTCTTCTTCTTCTTCTTCTTCTTCTTCTTCTTCTTCTTCTTCTTCTTCTTCTTCTTCTTCTTCTTCTTCTTCTTCTTCTTCTTCTTCTTCTTCCTTCAACTGGAGAGATTGTTCGGACTTGAGACATGGAATAATCATCAAGTGTTTTTCTTCTCTCGCTTTGAACTCAAGTCCACTCACGTGCTTTCTCTATTACCAGTGTCCCTCACCATCAGGAAAACCACTCCACCTTTTGATGTACTTGTAATTAACGTCGTCAAGTCAAGGACGAGAAGTAAACATTTTAGTCCAGCTGTAAGGGTTGAACCCGCTAACTCGGCATCAGCACACCGGAAGTTTAAGAGTGAGCGTTCTTATCCATTCAGCCATGCTGACCTCCAGTCATGAAGTAATACAGTAATAGTCAGAAGATGAACACTGTCATCAGCACCAGAATCATCATCATCATCATCCTCACCACCATAAAATTCACTAACTTATTAGAATGAAATAACTAGTCAAATATGTCACGTAGTAATGCCGTTAAAATATATATTTCTTATTCATCAGAGCAGAATATTTATGGATTTAACGACTAGCATAAATGTAGTATCATACAACAAACATATATAATATAACCAAAATGATGGCAAAACAAAAATGAACAAAAATCCAGGAAAGCCCTGAATGTTGGATTATCCTGTACAACAGAAATATAATTTACTAAAATGTTTCCTATTGCCTAAATACAGACACAATACATTTCTTAAATACTTATTACTGCGCCTTCAGTAAAACGGTCTTTAAGTATGGTGGCTTACTCAACAAGACACAACATTTCAGCTCTAATTGGGCTTCCATACATAGCATATAAAAACACACTTACACTGACTAAAGTCAACTTACTTCTTCTCATACAATGTACAAGATATATAACAAGAAATTATCACACACTCAAACATTAATACTAATAAATACAAACCATGAAAGACATGTATATTTTTGTCGAGTGTGGATAAATTAATAGGGCCAATGCAATACCACAAACAAATCATTGTCTTAATGTTATAAGAGCCGAATAGCATCTGAACATTCAATTATGTATTACAATCTAACACTTAAGACTGGATGGAGTATTTCCTATCAGAGGTAAAGTAATATACCACCTACCCTTGGGGAAGATGGAGTACCCGTTGATCTATCCCATACAAGGTAACATGAAACGATGGGAGCATGCAGCAGGTCGAGCAGCGGTCTGATAGTTGTTGGTTATGGTTTCAAGTTTACGATGGCAGGCAAAAGTTTGTATAGGAATAATGGCTATAGACCACTGCCAAGAATGACAGCAATGGCAGACTATCCTCTGTACACTAGAAAACTGTCCTTTGCTCACATAACAACTGCTGAAGTTCCTCGATCCTTTGCCATGTTTTCTTCCTTATCCATTTTTATGCCCAAGGTGTCTACAACGCCCTCTGTCTATCTATGAGCTTCCTCTTCCAGAAACCATTCCTTACATCACTGTTAATTCTGAACCACAGTGATATTAAATATAGCCGAAGTATTTCAGTTTCTGAGACACGGTGCTGTTTATGAGCTCATTATCTTTAATTGCCGGATCTTGTAGAATGTCTGTACTTTTCTTCTTCTTGGTCCATGATATTCTAAGAACCTTTCTGTAACATTTCAGTTCAAAATTCTCCATTTTCTTATTTAGTGATTGCAAAATAACTCAACACAGCGCAAAGAAATAGATGGCTCAAAACTTAAAACTTCAACTTCCCCGACTACTTAATGACAAATGGGGATAAAAATTGGTCGGCCATATAAGGATTTAAAACAAAACAAATAGGATAAGTTAGAAGCCATGTAGAATCAAGACACGTAAAATATACACATTTTCATAATTTTTTGGTCAGATCCCATTGACAGCTAACAAGAAATAGTTTACCCTAAACTCCCAAGAAGATATGCAAACTATTTTGACATGAGCAGCCAACATTAAGAGAAGGTACTTCAGTTTTATCCTCGGTGTTACCTTAAGATCATTCAGATAATTGCTGTAAGCACCACAGTCTTCTTTTGCACATCAAATTTCCTTCAGATCATGTATCTTTACGCCACGACTTTCTGAGCGACCGGCTCCATACTCTCATAAGTCACTTTTGCGATTCGAACCACTGCTAATTCTCGTCGCGTCACGTGACGAGAGTATTCGGAGTTAGCGGAGAAAGCTGCTAACCCCTCTAATTATCAGATCACCCTGTGTATGTGTGTGCAAGCCACGCAAATGTGTGTGTGTGCGTGCGTGCGTGCGTGCGTGCGTGCGTGCGCGCGTGCACGCAAGCAAATTAACAGTTGTTGACAGACTGTCATTTTACCAATACCGCTCCCAGAGACATTATTTCTTCCACAGACACATGTATACATACACATCTCAACAACTGTTAACTTGTCCTAAAGTTAGCAATGAAAAGGCGTTTTGTACATTGTATTCGACGAACAATAAACGATTACTCAAACATATCAAGGCCATAGGAATTAGGCATCTAAAACGGGGTTGTGCCAACATAAAGATTTCACAGTGACTGCGATTACCATGGCGGTAATATTGCTCCGCATTCAAACACTATCAGTGACTATGTGTGGGACGCAGAGGTGTTTCCAAAGCACCAGGGCCAGGTTCTATACTGGCCAAGACCTACTAACACAGTGGTTCTCAACCGGTGGGGAATTCCCCCCCCCCCTCCCCACCCAGGGGGAATTTTGGGGTTTCCAGGGGGGGGAATGAAGATTATTTCGAGATCGCGTTAATACAAGAACCGATTACTTGATCTTGTTTTTCCCTTCATACTTTACGGTTCTGTACGTCTCACCCTTCTAAAATTCATTTTATAAAGTAAGTAGACCCACAAATCACGTTTTATGTGGACGTCTAGACTTGTTTTAGTATGTGCTTCCATTATTACGTATACTGTGTAGGGGCGGGAGGGGGGATTTTTAGGTAGGAAATACGAAAGGGGGGGGGGGGGATGACGTTCTGAAAATATGGTGAAGGGGGCACGGGCCAAAAAAGGTTGAGAACCACTGTACTAACACGTCCTAGTCGTGCGTCCTAGGCAACAGGTCCCTTCGGGGTCCTGGCTAACGTAGTAGGATCGCTGATTCTTCCGAAGTCTGAGAGTATCTGCCTGCACAGCGAGGAACCACCAGTCTGCACACCAATAAGCCAGACATGGGACAACGGATACTCACGCAAACCTCAGTCCGGTATGACATCACACTGATGTTGGACAACAGGATGTCTTCATCCGACATACAGGACTTCACGCTGGAGTTCACAGCCAGCGAACACAAGAAAGCAGCAAGCAAGTGACTATGTGTATTTTGGCCACAATGGATTCATCTATCCATTCCACACGATATATACTTCTGCAGTATGCACCTGATGAGATGCAGCAAAATATGCCAGGTAATTTATCATATTTGTTACTTTAAATCTTTCTATTATATCTGTTACTTTAACATGTGTCAATCATAACTGTTACTTTATTTCTATCACAGTTGTTACTTTAACTTGTCTAATAGTTTTTACTCTAAATGCATATATCATATTTGTTACTTTAATTGTTTTAAAAGTGATTACTTTAACTTGTTTCTGTCATGTTTGTTGCTTTAACTTCTTTAGTGGCAAACAGGCCTTCCTTCATCTACGCCTGAGTTTATTTACTGTTACACTGACAGCAGTTTAATATACAAACAGTTCAATTCAGAGCTTTACATAATAATCAGTTGTGGAAGACTCATTAAACAACAAAATATAACAATGATAATATCACAATTTCTTGAACAATACAAATATGAAAGAGCTCCTACTTGTGCGTGTACACAAACTGGCGTAATAAAAAGTGATGAATTATTCCCGGTAACTTAAAAAATTGTATATGATGGCCGACGCTGCAAAACCTTGTAATTTATTACATTTTACACGCCCGCCGAGGTTGCATAATCGGGTAATTTAAGAAATTTTACAAGATTGCTGAGGTTCCAGAAGCAGGTAATTTACAAAAATGTACATGTTCTCTGAGATTACACAACCGGGTAATTGACAACATTGTAAACGGCTACTGAGGTTGCACAACCAAGTCGTTTACTAAATTTTACAGTCCTAGCACAACCAGGTAATTTATTAAATTTAATATGGTTTCTGAGGTTGCACAACCGGGTAATTTATGAAAGTTAATAAGACCACTGAGATTACACAACTAGGTAATTTACTAAATTTTATACAGCCGCTGAGGTTGCACTACCAGGTAATTATAATAATGTTTTGCATATCCTTTACAGGACATCGCTGTCAACATCAGCATCTTTCAGCTGATTGTTGATTTCTTGGCAAGATTACGCTCAGTAGTTTGCCATTGCTTTCTGAGCGGCCGGCTCACATACCCCTAAGTTACCGACGCGATTCGAACCACTGCTGATTCTCACCGTCGTCACGTTACTTACGAGAGTATACGAGATTACGCAGAAAAGTTGCTAACCTCTAGGCCAGGAAGCCGGCACCAGGTAATTACGAAAGTAAAATCGTCAGTGAGGTTGCACATCCAATAATTTACTAAATTGTACTGTGTCACTGGGGTTCCACAAGCAGGTAATTGACGAAAGTTAACGCAGCCACTGAGCTACACAACGAAGCAATTGATTACATTTTACACGGTTGCTGAGGTTCCACAATCAGGTAATGTATAAAATTGTACATGTTCGCTGAGATTACACAACCAAGTAATAGATTAAATTTTACTCGGATACTAAAGTGGCACAACCAGATAATTCACTACAATTGTACAGGGCAGCTGATGCTGCGCAGCCAGGTCATTTACTAAATTTTACACAGTCGAAGCCTCCTCATTGGCACCTTGCCGTCTTGACAGACGATAGTTTGTGCTTTAAAAAGGCATAATAACTTTTACCTATGGCGGTAGCGAATGTGACTGACAAGGCCAATTCGAGCTGTAAATGTTCGTTCACAGTGGGTAAATGTGAACACGTCGTCATTTCCACCATCATGCACCATCTTACGTCTCACACGCTCGGTGTGAGCGACTTATCTGCAATAATTTTCTCATTTGTCTTTATTCCATTGCTGATCTTTGTCCTCCATGCAACACGTTCAGCGGCGACTTGCTCCCACTGTGCATTATCAATGCCTGTATCAATCATGTCCCGCTTACACACATCTTTGTATCGTAGTAGAGGCCGACCCTAAGATCTCTTACGCATCTTTAGGGCCGCTGATGCTGCGCAACCAGGTCATTTACTAAAGTTTACACAGTCGTAGCACAACCACGCAATTTACTAAATTTAATAGTCTCTGAGTTCAAAATATAATGAAGTCGCGTAATAAGTCCTTTCAACCGAAATACACGAAACAAATTGCCATATGTTTCAATGTCTCAACAGTAGTTTTAACAGATTCAGTGCCGATCAAAAAGTAGGTTGGGACCTAACAAAACTGGATGCGGAAAATAGGAAGTAGGGGTGTGTTACAGTTATGACTTAAAAGTTGTTAATATGGTAGCAGACATGTTGTATTATATATATATATTAAAATTAAAGGGGGTTGCATAAAGAAAACAATTGTATATAAGCCCATGGCAAATAAGGGGACGTCGCCTAAGACAGCTAATCATCCCATGGCAATAAATCAGTTAAATACACTATCATTCACAGTTGTTTTTTCTTTGTAGTTTGCACTTGAAAGTGTGCGGTATATTGTTTGTGCCTTCATTATTCTGCCAGCTCTGTGGCTAAGGGGTTACGGACACAGTTCGTAATCCTGCATTCGAAACACAGCTGCGGTCGATTTGGCAGCAGACCGCCTTGCGTTAGTTTTTTTACAAAATGGTATGGGTGTCAGTCGTTCAGAAAGCAACAGCAAACTACTGAACGTAAACTTGCCAAGAGATAACGAACACCAAAAAACAAAAATACAAAAAAAAAATTAAAAAGCAAACAAAATGCTGAGATTGACTGCGACATCATGTAAAGGATATACAACTAACTAACTTCATTATTCAAACAACTAACTTCATTATTCAAAGTCACAATGGGAAAACATTGTTTAGAATAAGACTTGTCAACATAGTCTCAGTTCGGAAACCCCGAACTTCCAATTGCACCTCTCAGTCCTAGAATCTTAGGAAGTGTGATAAATGGAGTCCAAGCATCCAAGTTTACATTGAAATAAATGATTAACTCTGCTCTTAAACAAGCAGAACAGGGCACTCACTTGTTCTGGTAGTCAGAAACTATGGCCAAAGCAAAATGGAAGGAAAGAACAATAACAATTTACCGTAGTAAGTGTGTCGTAAGATACGCCTAAGGTGAGTTGGTGTGTGACTAGCTAACTCTTCTTGTAAAAAAAAAGAAAAAAAAGAAAGTCTTCAAAAAGAAAGGAAAAATAATGCCACCAAAAAAAAAAAAAATGAATTGATGCTCTCTCCACGAAAGAGAGACAAGAGATGCGTAAAATAAGAAATACAGGGAAAGAATTACAAGAGATATCCCAAAAATGAAATACAGCTTATGCTTCAATGGGGGAATTTAGATGTTTCTTCTTTTCTCGTGGTTTTTAATAAAAATCATGAGAAGATAAGAAAAAATATTAATACAAATAATAATAATTATCTTCATGTCATTGCATTATGGATATATTTAAAGAAGAAGATAAAGAAAAGTCCAAACAAATGTTACAACCACAACTGATCTGTCTATTGAGGTCAACTTTCTTCCTGCTGATGGTAAGTTGCCTTTTCTCGTCTTTTGCGAAGATTTACCAACAGTTTCTGTTGTGTTTGTCGATGGTGGTGCAGTTGTTGAGTTAGACGAATGTAGGCATTGCAAATACATTCGTCCTAATGCGTCCAACATTTCTTGAGCTTCAAACTCGGCACTCTCACAGCACAAAGTATCAGTTTTATTGCCACACGGTTTGATTGATACTTTCATTTCCTTGAAATCCCCAACCCCACATTTGGAGCACAATATACACTCTCCTAATGCAGGTTCTTGTGGTTCATCCCATCGGTAATATCTTGGGGTACATAGAATTTGTGTGTCGGCAGTTCTTGAACATTTTTCAACTTCGTACTCGTGCTGTAGAAAGAGATACAACAATTCTGTAAATAGGATGAGAAATGCTATTTACAAAACTAAGCTCTGAGTTAATGCATTTTTCATAATTGTGAAACTACTTTTAGTACCCTGAACTGATCGTTGAGTGTCGATTAGCTTTCCCTATTATTACCAGTGCCCTTCGCCATCAGGCGAGGCCGAGGTAGAGGGTTCAACCCCTACACTGGGCAAGTGGAATAAAATGTTGGCTTCTCTTGACTTGGGGGACGTAAATTACAAGTACCCTGAAGTCGAAGTGGGTTCGCCAGATAGCGAAGAACACTGGTAATAGTAATAAATAGGGAAAGCTAATCCACACGCAAAAATTAGGTCTTTTTGCAGGACGTTCCAATCATCCCCTGTATTTAACGGCAGCTTTTTACAAGGCAATTTTAGGTTAGATAGTAGTTTGCCACTGCTTTCTGGACTGCTGATTCTCATACCATCGAAATCGACGCCAAACGATATCCCCCACCCCCACACCCCCAACCCAAAATACCTGCGGCTGATCTCGTAACCTCGACCCGGTTTGCCGGTGAATTGTAAAACCGCGTTCACTTAACCCTGCGCTACAGACGCCAACTCAAAACAATCATCATCATCAGCATCATCATTTTCCACTTTTGCCGTCAAGCGGCGTGGGAAGGAGTAATTGCGTTCCAGCGCCCGATGGGTGGCATTGGATGGTGTTATTCCGTGTGATTGCAAAACGTCTTTGATGTCGTCAATCCATTTGCTTCTCGGGCTCTCAAATGTTCTTTAATGTTGGGCCAGTGCTGGTAGTTGATGGTATTGCATTCTAACAAGTTTGCCAAACCATTTGATCTTCTGTCTGTCAAACAATGTGGTACACTGTCTGTCTGATAACAACATTTCTTACTTGGTCTCGGATTGTTAAGTTGGCAGCTCTCCTCGGGCATCTCATCTCGCAGGTGTTGATTTTGCGTGAGTGAGATTTGGATAATGTCCAAGTTTGATATTGGTAGCATAGGGTTGGTGTGAATATGTTGTTTATTATCTGTCGTTTTGCGGACATGAGTATATTTGGATGTTTCATTATTAGTGATAGTTGATATTTAAGCGCACTTGCTTTTTGATATCTGATTTCGATTTCTCAGTCCAATCTGCCATCTTCTGTTAACATACTTCCAAGATGTTTGAATTCTTTAACTTGTTTCAGAGATGTGTTATTTATTTGTATACTTAGTGGACCAGGCGATCTGCTAACTTGCATTACTTCGGTTTTGGCTGTATTTGTACTCATATTGTATCTACTGCATGTTGAACTCAGATTAATATGACTGTGCTGTCTCCCCTCTTCGCTATAAAACAGGCACTGATCGTCTGCAAATAGAAGCGCATGTATTGCGGGTGGATCTGTTGTTTCATCTGAGGTAAAGAGTTCAAAATTTTCTGAGTTTGTTCCACCAAGGCTTGCTTCTTTGGATATTCTGTCTATGTAGATATTAAATAGTAGAGGAGAGAGCACACATCTCTGTCTCACTCCTGCATTGACTGTAAACATATTAGATATACCTTCTAGTGTTCTTACTCACTTCGGCTCGGGTGGTACATGACTATGATGTTTTCTAGCAATTGCCCTTGTATCCCGTAGTCTTCAAGGATGGCCCATAATTTGTATCTGTTTACTCTATCGAAGCCGGTCTACTTGGCAAAGAGGGTAAAGTTTTTCTCTGTAATCCCGTGTATCCACGTAGGCTAACGCAGCTGCGCGAGATTCGGTAGCGGTTCGCGTCGCGCTCGTTACTTACGGGGTATGTGAGCCGGTCGCTCAGAAAGCAAAGGCAAACTACTGAGCGTAATCTTCTCAAGAAATCAACAACAGTGGTAAACTGCTGTCGTTGACAGTGATGTCCTGTAAATAGGACATGCGAAAAAGAAAAAGAAAAAAACTCTATCGAAAGCCTTTTCCTGTTCTACAAACACAATATTCTGTTGGTCACTATATTCTCCTGGTCACTATATTCGACAGTGTTTTTTCACATATTTGTCTAAGTGTGAATAGTGCATCACAACAATCAAGTGAATGTAACTGTAACTCAGCAACGAGTCAACTTTTAACTGATTCAGTGCCGAAGGATAGTATATCGCCAAAATGTGACTCTCATTTGGACAGAAGGGCTATATACCGCAATACTAAGGTAATGGTGTTATTTGTTTTGTTGCGCGGGGACTTCCGCAATTTTACAACCAATCAGCAAGTCCTACAAGAAACGAATGAAAACCGTAAACTGATTAGAGCAATTACATAATTTTCTGGACATGTTATTCTAAGAAATAAATTGAGAACTTGGTGACAACTGGCACGATTGGGGGGAAAAGAATAAGGGGAAGGCAGAGGAATAAATACAGGGTGTATTTTGAATGACTTTACGTTTTTGAAAATACTGCCGTTCCAAGTTTTGTATTTACCTGTTATTTTGCATGAACTCCACAAAGGGTAAACACAAAACTTGGAACGGCAATATTTTCAAAAACTGCACAGTCATTAAAATTACACCCTATACCTGGATGGCTTGGCCGCGTTGTATGGTCGAGACAAGAACACAGAGGTTGATCCACGACTCTGGTGATCGTGCGAGATGGCGAAACATGACCGCCCACGTTTATCGGCATGGCACGTGATGATGATCAATGGACATTTACATTATAATACTTATTCATTTGATTGTGCACCATGTTTGGTCCAAATCTACTCTTTAAAAAAAAAATTGTTACGGCACTGACAATTAAATAAATAACAAGATGACGAATCTTACCATAGAACTTTCTGCCAAATGGCAGGGGATACAATCAATGCTGGTGTGGTTTAAGTCACTGATGTAGGTGTCCTCGAGACAGGGTTCGCATCTACTGGCACCTCTGTAATGACCAGGGCCACAACTAAAAGCACTGGCACTTGTTGATCCCAATATACTAGTCACTGCGACGGTGGTTACAATAAAAGTGGCTTTCTGATAGGATCTAGGCATGTTATCCAGTTACGAACGAAAACCCTTGGTCCGTAATCTCTTGAAGAAGGTCGTAGATAATTGTATCCAAAGCTGTGGAGATTGGGCATTGATTATGATACTTTTTTTTTTAAACATGACATCACAAAACAGGACAACGAATATTTCTTTCCGGCGGTAACGAGACAAAATAAAAACAGTTCAGTTTAGGTACGTGTAATTAACAATATACAGCAACAATCAATGATGTACAGACCAGATGGAAGCAGAGGAAGAGGCCGACCACGCAAACGATGAACAGAGGGAATAGCAGAGTCCATGAGAACACTGATACATGAGGCCCATAAGCGGGGACTATCACGCTGTCTTATACTTCACCTCGACACCGCAATGTACAAGAGGGACATGATGAGATGAGATGATGAGGTACGTGTAACTCCTGCGAAAAAGTAAGAGATAATAAACACAAACACAGTATACATACATGTCTTTATACAATGTTTAGCTTGCTATCTTATTATCACCAGTACAGTTACTTATACTTACAGCTGTTGTCAATTAGTTTAGAAACTGTATCCGTCTAATTTAGTCTCAAGTGTTTAGACAAGCTGTAGTATATAGTTGTTTGGACGGTGAAAAATATGAAGTGGAATTGATGAACAATTCAACAATTCCCGTTTCTTTCCCAGAAGATTCGTAATAAGGACACTCCTTGTTGGTAACACAAAAAATGCCCCGATATGTAAGGTGTACCCAAGTGGTAAAACACAGGTATATCTGTCATGTGACACCGTACAGATATAGGTCATGGTTGGTAAGGCAACTTTTGAACTTAAATGTTTTAGAAAAGTTCTTGGAGCTGCATTAGACCGTAAAGAGGAAAAAAGTACTGACATCTTGTGTCACCTGAACGCCAAAGAGGGCCGTTTTATGGACAGTATTGTTTTTTCGTGGATGAAATGCTTTGGGCTTGTTGGACCTGATGGTGGGGTTGCATTTTTTTTCTTTCTTTCTACAAAGGGAGGGGAACAGTGATTGCTCAGAGGGTTTGATTTCTGAAGAAGAGGGAAGGGTCGACCAGTACGGAAAACGGAAAGGGGGGGGGGGGGGGGGGGGGGGAAGGGGGGCCACGAGAAAATAAAGACACCTGGGGCAAGGGATGAATGAGGCTGGGGACATGCAAAAGGTAGAGAATCTTTTCGGCGGGCCGTGTGAGAGCGACGTTCTGTAAAGGTTCTGAATGAATCACCAAATAAAAACGAGAAGTGGATAGTGAGCTTTATATATGGTGTATTTTTAATGACTGTGCAGTGTTTGAAAATATTGCCGGTCCAAGTTTTGTATTTACCTATTATGTTGCATGAACTTTTCAGAAGGTGAATACCAAACTTGGACCGGCAATAATTTCAACCACTGCACAGTCATTAAAATTACACCCTTCACTAGAACACAATATGATTGCAAGAAACAAAATGGACGTTGCGGCTAAAGCCTTCTACTGTAAAGTATCTGGTGCATGACAGGGTGTAAAACACCAACATGCAGAGGCTTAAAAGAGGCTTTAAATGCGAGATGATCGACTTCATTGCACCGGGTTTTGTCCCATATGATTCGGTCTGTCGAAAGCGTCGCGTAAAGCACGAACTAGAGACGACCCCCAGGAATCTCCGAGAAAACTACACTCGTGAACAGGGCGACGTAGCTCGGAACTGAACCCACGACCGTCGAAGCGGGAGGCAGGAAGTGTAACTACCCCGCCATGGAGACTACAGAAAGTGGCTAAAACAGAGAACTCAGTTTATAACTACAAGGTAATGTGAGGGTAATCGGTTTGCAACGTCTGCTTTGGAGTGTTAAATGGGAGAACTTTCCATATGATACCCACGTTCGAAACACAGCTGCCGGCGATTTGGCAGCAGACCGTCTTGCGTTGGTCCTTTACAAAATGGTGTGGGTGCCGGTCGTTCAGAAAGCAATAGCGAACTACTGATCGTAAACTTGCTAGGAATCACAACAGCACAAAATACCGGTGTTAACTGCGACGTCCTGCAAAGGATGTGCAACTAACTTTTTTTTCGTATGAGGTGATATGACAAATTACCTTCCTTGATGCGCGTTCTATTTTAACCTTTAGTATATAATGCTGGGTGGTGGGATAGGGGTGTCCCTAATCAAAGGAGAACGCGGTGTCTACTTCCGTCCGCTAGCCTACCGGCAACGCTTGGGCAAACTGGGGTACTCGTTTAGGCCTCCGACCTAGGTCACGTGAAACCATCCCAGCAGGTGGTGGGTGGAGATGGACAAATTACCTTCCTTGATGCTCCTTCTATTTTAACCTTTAGTATATAATGCTGGGTGGTGGGATAGGGGTGTCCCTAATCAAAGGAGAACGCGGTGTCTACTTCCGTCCGCTAGCCTACCGGCAACGCTTGGGCAAACTGGGGTACTCGTTTAGGCCTCCGACCTAGGTCACGTGAAACCATCCCAGCAGGTGGTGGGTGGAGATGGACAAATTACCTTCCTTGATGCTCCTTCTATTTTAACCTTTAGTATATAATGCTGGGTGGTGGGATAGGGGTGTCCCTAATCAAAGGAGAACGCGGTGTCTACTTCCGTCAGTTAGCCTACCGGCAACGCTTGGGCAAACTGGGGTACTCGTTTAGGCCTCCGACCTAGGTCACGTGAAACCATCCCAGCAGGTGGTGGGTGGAGATGGACAAATTACCTTCCTTGATGCTCCTTCTATTTTAACCTTTAGTATATAATGCTGGGTGGTGGGATAGGGGTGTCCCCTAATCCAAGGAGAACGCGGTGTCTACTTCCGTCAGTTAGCTACGGCAAACGCTTGGGCAACTGGGGTACTCGTTTATGCCTCCGACCTAGGTCACGTGAAACCATCCCAGCAGGTGGTGGGTGGAGATAAAGAGCAACCGATAGATAGTTATAATCGCAAGATTCACGACGGTAGCCAGAGGAACTCTTTAAAGAGACCATGGATACGGTCATTGGCCAGTATGGTCACAGTCAAACAATGGCAGACTACATTCTTTACAGATGCATAAAACGTCATGATTTATGGGTTCACAGAATATCTAAATAACGCGCACAAGATGGCATATCTGATTCACGAACCGGGTGATTGTGTGAGATGGTGAACAATGACCGCTTACCCATAAGGACGTGGTACATGATAAAGATAATGTGGTATCGTACGTAGCTTGAAGTGATTAAAAATCTGCGAGTGTGACGACAAATGGTGGGTTTTAGTTTTTACTGATAAGTCGGTTTCTTCTTCTTCTTCTTCTGCGTCCATCCGGAGTTTTTTTTTTTTTTTTTGAACGTGATTGCGTTGTGCCTGTTTACAGCAGAACTGCGTTCTTGCGCCGTTAGGCCGACATATCCGACTTCTGCAGGCATTTGTTGACCGGGTTAACCTTCCCGGGGATAAGTCGATTTGAATTAACACATTTGTGTCGATATATTCGGGGGGGGGGGGGGGGTGCGCGCGTAAGCGTAATCCCTAGGGAGCTACGCTAATAGTGCCATGAGCGAGGTAAGGCGAAGGTTCGACACCTGAGCTCGTCGTCCGCTAAGCAGGGAAAAGCCGGTGCGCCTATTCCTCCGTGCATTCAGGCTTCAGGCCTATAACATGTGATGGTCCCAGACCATCATAGACCCATTGCAATTTCCTTTTTCGGGATAAGAGGAGACGAGCATTTATGCGATGAACACGATTCCTGACAAAACCACACTCATAAAGTTCTTGATACTATTTTAAATTCAAGGCGTCTTGGAGGCGACAAGTTTGAATTCCGACATGGTAACTATAGCTGATATGTCATCTAGCTTTCGCAGCACTACGAAATTTGTGGACATCATAGGAAATTATACATAGCACCAAACGGTGAATAAAGTGCAGAACTGATAAGGCGAACTCACCAGGGACCCAAGAAATAGTTCTTCTTATCATAAATGTCTCTTATAAGAGTTCAAGCATATAGTAACGCATTTACAGCGTACAATACAATATTGTTCTTCACAACAAAAACTCTCCACATCCGAGATCTTCTTAAGCGGTTTCTCTGTGTTCAACTGCAGTGTTAAATTGGTACTGTTATATGTATCAGAAACATGGGGAACTGCTATAAGAATGACTAATAAACTAGAAACATTCATTAATTCGTGCCTGCGAAGAATGGTGGCCTAAAACGGTATGACAGACCACCAATGCTGAGCTCATGGATAAAGATAAACAAATTTCAGTGCGTCAAGAGGTAAGGAAAAGACATACAAGCTAGATGGTGACACACGCTGAGTAAACCTGAGGATAGTATAAATAGTTAATAAGCAATCCCTCGACTGGAGCGCACAAGGCGAACGAAACAGGGGGACACGAAAAACACTCGGAGAATAAAATTAAAGATAAGAGATCAACTGTATGGGGAGAACATGGAGGGAGCTGCAGTAACAGCTTGGCGTGAGTTGTTGAGAACGCATGCCCCAATAAGGGATAAAGGGGAAAACACGAAGAAGAAGAAGAAGAAGAAGAAGAAGAAGAAGAAGAAGAAGAAGAAGAAGAAGAAGAAGAAGAAGAAGAAGAAGAAGAAGAAGAAGAAGAAGTGAATTCTCTAATCGCGACTTGTTTCTTTTTCTTCTCCTATGAGCACCAATTAATACATAGGGCCTATGAATTCCTTTATGTGCTGTTTCTCTGGTCTCGTGGATTTCTCGTTCTGCTGTGTACTTTTCGCTGTAACCTTTAACCTTTTCACAGACTGTGCACGGAAAGCTTCTGGGGAACCACCCTGCAAACGTGATAACTAGAAAGTTCGTCGTTGGTTTCCAAGACGTGTTGACAAAACGGAAGATATAGGTAGTGGAAACAAGTGTGCAAACCCACGTAGCGTGTATACAAACTGCGACTGTCACAAATAACACATCTTTTATAAACACCGCCACAGTTGTAACGATTCCGCGCAGCATTCTAAAGACTGCTTTGGTTGCTGGGATTACACAGAATGCGGGGATGTCATTTACGGTAATGATGAAAATGTCAGGAATCTTCTTCTTTTACTTCTTCTTCCGTTTATCTCCCAGTGGAAGTAAGGTCCCTAACCAACTCATGCCAAACCCTCCTCAACATAAACCTGTTTAAGTCTGGCTAGTTTTCACGGTTACAGTTTTTCACGCGGTACAGTAGTCAGTCTCTTAACAACCTTCCTTAGTCGCCCCTTACGGCATACATGGTAGATTACTGTGCAGCTGTTCTTTCCTTTCGTTATGGGCCCCGTCAAGATACGGGCGATGTCAGGAATAGTAATTTTAAATTACCAATCTTTCTTAGTCGCCCCTTACAGCATGCATGGTAGGTTCATCATCAAGTGCCATGTCGATAAGCGTGGGTGTTCATGTTTCGCTATCTCACACGATCAACAGAGTTGTAGATCAACTCTATGTTCTTGTCACGACCATGCCACGCAGCCAAGCCATCCAGATATTTACTTCTATGTCTTCCCCTTGTTCTTTTCCCCCCACTCTTGCCAGTTGTCACCAAGTTCAACAATTTATTTCTTCTCATAAGTGTCCAAAAATGTTGTGACTGTCTGTGTCTAATTTATCTAATCAGTTTACTGTTTTCATTTGTTTCTTGTAGGACTTTGTCATTGGTTTTTCTGTCTGTCCATGATATTCTTTGCACTTTCCTTCCATTTTTACATGTACTGTGTAAGGGATGGGGATGTATAGTGACATAAGCCTGGGTCATTGACATTGAGGTGAGTGACCGGGCATGAGGAAGAATGGAGATGAGAGTGGGAGACAGGAAAGTGACTGACCTGGCTATGAGAAAACAGCCAGTCCTGAGAAATAAAATAGTGAGGGTAGAGGGAAAAAACCCCTAAGGCGGATGGGGCGAAAGACAGTTGTGTGTTGTGTGAAGTCAGGAGACTGGAAGGGCAGTGAGAGAAGAGACTGACTGCGGGGCAGGTCGTTTCAGAGAGTTGAGTTTGAGATACCGAGGGAGTCGGTAGTCCACGTACAACGGGGTTGTGTTGTTCTCCGAGTTGTGAAGACAGGCCTGAACCAGAGTGGGTTCTATAGGGATTGAGGGCCTAAACCCAGAGTGGGTTGCATAGTAGAGCAGCGGCTCCAACCCAATGTGTGGGTTGTATTGTGGGAGATCCAGCCGTGGATAGTAGCTGGATTACCTGTCTTGTGAATTTGAGATGTGAAGCAGGCCGTGAGAAGGCATTGATGTGTGCTGGTTAAATTGTGAGGAGGATATTTATATTCTATGGATTACATTGTTTCTGGATGTATAAACATGTTCCGTTTGTCCGTCTTATTTCTGTAATAAAGGATTATGTGCGCCAACGGAATCTTGTTTAATGCCTGGTGAATATGCACTGCGGGGGTGAGTTGGATTAAGAGTCAGTTAGATAGCTCAATTGACACACCATGAACATCGTTACCTAGACAACGACCATCACACGACAATATCACGCAAAGATCATCAAGAACATTGATATTATCATCAAGAACGACGTGTGACATATAGGAAGGAAATACGAAAGGGGGAGGGGAGTGGCATTCTTAACATATGGTGAAGGGGTGCATGGGC
Source organism: Cepaea nemoralis (assembly GCA_014155875.1). NCBI lineage: Eukaryota > Metazoa > Mollusca > Gastropoda > Stylommatophora > Helicidae > Cepaea > Cepaea nemoralis. The sequence goes on from JACEFZ010012226.1 coordinate 262,086, forward strand.
CAAAAATGGTTGAGAACCACTGCACTAGACCCAACACACAGACAAACAAAATGTTTATCTTGTCTAGTGCGTCGTTCCAGTCCCTGCAGCTTTCTTCTACATCTATGAGTGGCAATCAATACATGTGTGTTTATTTATGGACTGTCTCTGTGACCTCAAAGGGTGCTACAATAGATCTTTCCAGATGTGGTTACTCTGTCTGTTTAGCTGTGCACTCCACCCGATCCCAGACACGCTTCAGCGCATCACATGCTCGAAATTAGAGTGTCTCCTGGGGTGAAACGAAGTCATCATCAATCCCCATTCTTCAAGTCGTATCTAAGGGTATACGCGGTATCCTAGGAATTCGACAAAAACAAGTCCACTTCTGCTGTTTTTCATCTTCCAATGAAGCGTGAGCCCTTAACTAACTCAAGCCAATTCTTTTGTAAACTTGTTCATAATTTTAATAACGAAGACACGAACAACAGATTGCACGATTTATTGCCTGGCATATTTCGCTGCATCTCGTCGGGTACATTCTCAGAAATCACACAACATAAAATAAAGTAACTAGATAAATCGTTCAAGCTGAAATATACACATATTAACTTTAATTGTCTATCACGATAATTTTAAGCTGACTATGAGCAATAAATGCCATGCACTAAAACGTTCAGTCTATTGTTCGTGTCTTCGCTATTCAAATTCACTTCGGGAAAACATTGATTTCTTCATAATTAATAGGAATTTCCAGCTAAAGTTTCTATGGAATGGCGTAACCGGATCTCCAGCCAACTGGCATTAGTAACCTCTTACAACATTTATGTTAGATAACGGTTTTTCTATTCTTTGCTTCGCTTTCGGACCCCAGTTACACACCGGGTACGGCATTTCTAAAAACTTAACACAGTTTAAGGACTCAAAAAAGAAAGTAAGCTTTGAAGAACGTATGAAAGTATTAAGTTATTAGATAGCAGTCGTATTATCCACACTGCTATATGTTTGTGGAATCTGGTCTCTTTACCACCGACACACCAGGAAATTAAACCACTTCCACACAGTCTGCCTTAGGAAGCTACTGAAAATTAAATGTCAAGACGAGATCCCAGACACGGAAGTCTTAGAAAGCCCGCCCATGCCCAGTATCCACATTATACTAATGAAGAATCAGATTCGCTGGGCTGGTCACTTGACTCGCATGCCAAATCACAGGTTTGCTAAACGACATTTTCTGTGGTAAACGCTCCCATGGCGGCCGGAACGCTTTAAAGACACTTTGAAGATCTCACAATAGGCTTTTGGAATTCATCACGCCAGTCGGGAGCCTGTTGCAAAAGACCGAATTTCGTGGCGTACATCATTACTTAAGGGTGTAGTCACTTGTGAAGCATACAGGACTGCTAAAGTTGTGGGGGGAAAGGCTTGAGAAAAAAACCAATGTAAGAGATCCGCCTCCTGGAATGTTAAGCAATTCTTTGCCCATATCGTCAAACAACATTTCGAGCCCAAGTAGGCTTTACCAGCCATCTTAGAACTCACGGCTCCAAACTTGCAACCTCATTTTATGAAATGAATGGTCATCATCATTCTTGATGGACAAACACCATTAGGTAAATAAAAAGGCAAATGAAATATATACTAACAGACTTAAGTTTTCTTACCTTAATAACTACGAAGATGATTTACACATGTGATCGGTCCATAATATTTTGATATTAAATTATTTAACCGATTCAGTGCCAAACAACGAAGTGATATGGGACAAAACATGCGTACACAATCAAATGAACAAGTCCGGGAAGGTTAACCCGGTCAACAAATGCCCGCAGAAGTCGGATGTGTCGGCCTAACGGCGCAAGAACGCAGCTCTGCTGTGGACAGGCACAACGCAATCACGTCCGAAAAAAAAAACTCCGGATGAACGAAGAAGAAGAAGAAATGAACAAGTATTATTATGTAAAGTTCCAGTCACTGAATATTGCAGTTGCGGAGGATTCCACGAAACGAAATACATAACACGATAACCCTAGTGTGTGATATATTATCCTTCTGTGTGAATGGAAAGTCACCTTTGTTGATAGTATATGCCCTGACACTGAATCAGTTAAAAGGCCGTTTATGTTTAAGCAACTGCGTAATTCAAGATGTTCTAGAGCGCATGTCAATAGAAATGTAAGCAAAAGGTCAAAGGTTCTCAAGCATTTCAAAAAAAAAGCTTATTTTCATCAGTGGAAAATTTTCGCGACCCCTTCACGACATGTACTTAGACTATGGTTGAATGGCAAAAAGATCGACTTCATTGCACCGGGTTTATCCCATATGGCCCGGTCTATTTCCGAAGGATGGCCTGCCAAAAGTTCTGCACAAAGCACGAACTCGGTAGCACCAGCAACGACCCCCAGGAGTCTCCGAGATAATTGGACTCGTGAACCGAATGTTTAGTTTAGTTTATTTTAGTCGATGGATCAACATCACGGCACACGGATGTAGTCCATATGTGCCTCCTCCTAACTCAAACCTGAGTCTGGAGAAACTCAGCTCAGTGCACGAACTCCGTAGCGCCGGCGAGGATCCTGAAATACTTTGGGTAGATTTTTAACTCGAAATTTTGCCCGGGCAGCGCCGTTAGGCTACTCTTTTTTCGATTTCCAACTTCCAAGGGATTTTTTACGCACGCAACAATACAATACACACGGGCGTCCGACCTCACTACCCAGAGACCAGGGGGAATTTTATTACTAGAAGTCCACGTGAAATAAATCCCGGTCCTCACCGGGGCTTGAACCCGGGACCTCCAGCATTCGAGGCGGACACCATACCTCGAGACCACTCAGCCCCCTGAACCGAATGTCGTAGCCCGGAATCTAACCTACAACCTTCCGAGCGTGAGGCAGGTGTAACTACTTCGCCACGGAACATGTCCTAAGAGTGTGCGATAATTAAGTGAGACAAATTCCAGGCTGTAAGTCAACTAGGCAGCCTAGAGAGGGATCATGCATGTCATGTTCTGGATGTATTGATGGTACCTTTCGTCTGGAGTAAACTAGACAGGCCGAAAGTGGGATCATGCATGTCATGTTCTGGATGTATTGGTGGTACCTTTCGTCTGGGATAAACTAGACAGGCCGAAAGTGGGATCATGCATGTCATGTTCTGGATGTATTGGTGTTACCTTTCGTCTGGAGTAAACTAGACAGGCCGAAAGTGGGATCATGCATGTCATGTTCTGGATGTATTGGTGTTACCTTTCGTCTGGAGTAAACTAGACAGGCCGAAAGTGGGATCATGCATGTCATGTTATGGATGTATTGGTGTTACCTTTCGTCTGGAGTAAACTAGACAGGCCGAAAGTGGGATCATGCATGTCATGTTATGGATGTATTGGTGTTACCTTTCGTCTGGAGTAAACTAGACAGGCCGAAAGGGGGATCATGCATGTCATTTTATGGATGTATTGGTGGTACCTTTCGTCTGGAGTAAACTAGACCGGCCGAAAGTGGGATCATGCATGTCATTTTATGGATGTATTGGTGGTACCTTTCGTCTGGAGTAAATTAGACCGGCCGAAAGTGGGATCATGCATGTCATGTTCTGGATGTATTGGTGGTACCTTTCGTCTGGAGTAAACTAGACCGGCCGAAAGTGGGATCATGCATGTCATGTTCTGGATGTATTGGTGGTACCTTTCGTCTGGAGTAAACTAGACCCGCCGAAAGTGGGATCATGCATGTCATGTTATGGATGTATTGGTGTTACCTTTCGTCTGGAGTAAACTAGACAGGCCGAAAGGGGGATCATTCTGCATGGGCAACACATGGTCTCAGCACATGGTCTCAGCACATGGTCTAAGGCACATGGTCTCAGCACATGGTCTCAGCACATGGTCTCAGCACATGGTCTAAGGGGGCTGAGTGCTCTCGGGGGGTATGGTGCCCGCCTAGAGTGCTGGGAGTGAGGGCCGGGATTTTTTCACGTGGACGTCTAGTAACAAAATTTTCCCTGGTCTCTGGGTAGTGAGATCGGACGTACGTGTGTATGTTGAAAATTGAAAAATAGTAGCCTAACTGCGCTGCCCGGGCAAAATTTCGAGTTAAAAATCTACCCAAAGTATTTCAGGATCCTCGCCAGTGATACGAAGTTCGTACAATGAGGTGAGATTCTCCGGACTCAGGTTTGAGTTAGGAGTAGAACGGAGCACTTATGGGTTACACCCGTGTGCCGTGATGTTGATCCGTCGACTAAACTAAACTAATGGTCTCTACAATTCATCACAGGCTTCGTGCTATGTAGGGGTTATTATGCCCCTTTTTTAAGCAAAAGTAACAAACTATCGTCTGCGAAGACAGCAAGGTGCCAGTCAATAACTGTAACGCCCTGTAAATACACATGCAGTTAACGTACTTTACCTTTCAATTTGTAAATGTGTCTACTGACGTCAATTATTTTACGCCATCCACGGGAACTTGAGAAGCCTTGCTCAATGGCATGACAAAAATGTTGACAGCTAACTTACAGTTTTATTCACGAAGATTGGCATAGGGCCTTATACTAAAAATAGCGGGAGAATGTCCAATGTTATCAGGAATGTATTTATTAGAATTAGGTACACAATTAGACATCAGCACTGTCGAAAGGTTAAGAGCGCTCGTTCTTATACTTCCAGTTCACCGATGTCGCTGTAGGCTGTTCAACCCCTCAACATCACCATCTTCTGTGCCGTTAAGCGTAAGCCATCTCACACGATCACCATAGTCGTGGATCAGCTCTGTGTTCTTTTCTCGACCATGCCATGTGGCCAAGCCATCCAGATATTTATCTCTCAGGCTTCCCCTTGTTCTTCCCCCCCCCCCCCCCCCCCCCCCCCCCCCCCCAATCTTGCCAGTTGTCACCATGTTGTCCAGTTTATCTCTTCTCATAACATGCCCAACAAAACTTGACTGTTTGAGTCTAATCTCAACCCCTACACCGGCATTACATTGGACTTTAACGTTGACCTATCGTTGGGAAAGTCATGGCAAACTTCTGAACGTACAATAACCGGGAAAACCATCCCGGTGTTGATCGTAACGTCATGCAAATGACGTGGGCAAGTTTTAAGCTCAACAGTTAGATTAGCAACAGGGTGGATTTGGTTTCCATCCATCCATCGTGTGCCGTGCCGATAAGCGTGGGGGGGGGGGGGTGTTGTCATGATTCGCCATCTCACTCGATCACTAGAGTCGTGGATCGGCTCTGTATTCTTGTCTCGACCATACCACGTGGTTAAGTCATCCAGGTATTTACTTCTCTGCCTTCCCCTTGTTCTCTTCCCTTCGATCTTGCCAGTTGTCACCAAGTTCTCTAATTTATTTCTTCTCATAACGTGACAAAAATATTTTGACTACGTCTAATTTATCTAATTTGGTTTAGGTGTGTAAAATGCTGGAGGATATTGTGTGCAATTTATCTTAGTCAACTGCGGTAATAAAAAGAGTTCTTACGAGCTATAGCGAGCCAATTCTGGTGTGCGGAAGCGAATCGTGGAGATGTAACAGATTAGTGAGGAATTATGTAGAAGTTGCAGAGATCTAGTTTTACAGACGAATTAGGGGAATACTGTTGACGGATAAATAGTGTAATATCTTGAAAGAAGCTAATTCACACGAGAGTTGATTGCTCGCAACAGTAGAATGTTATATAGAACAGGCTGAAAGGCTGGAAGGCAATGCACCTCTTGGTGGTAGATTACCTATAGACAAGGAGGAGGTGGTCGTGCGCCTGTGGGACCAGGTGGAGAAGGTGGGGGAGCAGACTGAGAACCCGTATGGGGAAAGAATGCGATTGCGGGTGGTCGACAGATGTTCTGGATGAATATCAAAACTGAGAGGGAAGACCAGAAGAATTATCATTCAGATAGCGGTGGGAATGATTAGTAGTGTGACTCTTCTCTGGCTGTTGAACGAAGGGACGGAGCGCGCATGGGAATGTCCTGAGTGCAGTGATGGCATTTCTTTTAATTAGCTAAACTCAACTCAACTGTGAAGAAGCGAGGCCGCATTCTTTGGGTATATCTTGAGAACAGGAAAGCTGGAATACGTCAGGACAAAAAAAAAGGTTGAAGGGAAGGAGAAGCAAGGGGAAGATCGAGAGAGAAGGTATTGGACAGTTCAACATCACGACATGAAGGAACATCGGTATCAGAAATGACTGGCAGTTCACGACAACAGAAGTTCGTGGACAGATATCATTATCAACGCTATATAGCATGGACTTTCAGAAGAAGAATGTAAACATGGAATGTTGCTGATAATAACAGCTGGGTATGTGCTAGGCAGTTATTGTTCGATTCATCATCGGGCGTCAAGTATTCCGGGTGACTGGTTGTTAAGTAAAGTAAAGAAAGGTCCCTTGCCCACGCCTTAGGCGAATTGGATAAATGGTGATATATCCATTTGTATAGACAAAGTGGTATTCAGTGGGTGATGTGGTCGGTATAACATCCACCGTCTTTACTTCCCAAGGCATTTCCTGGAACAAATCTTAGACTGGGTCGATCTGGGAGCCCAGGGCAACTTGAAAAATTCGAGTAGAGTAACAGGTGATTCGTTCTCGGCCTACTTGAGTCAGAGGTGAGAGGAGGATGAGGAGGAGAAAAAAGAGACGAAGAAGAAGAGGAAGAAGAAGAAGAAGAAGAAGAAGAAGAAGAAGAAGAAGAAGAAGAAGAGGAAGAAGAAGAAGAAGAAGAAGAAGAAGAAGAAGAAGAAGAAGAAGAAGAAGAAGAAGAAGAAGAAGAAGAAGAAGAAGAAGAAGAAGACGACGAAGAAAAAGAAGAAGAAGAAGAAGAAGAAGAAGAAGAAGAAGAAGAAGAAGAAGAAGAAGAAGAAGAAGAAGAAGAAGAAGAAGAAGAAGAAGAAGAAGAAGAAGAAGAAGAAGAAGAAGAAGAAGAAGAAGAAGAAGAAGAAGATCTATGTGTACTGAGCCTCATCACAAACACAGATAAAAAGTGCATAGGAACACTTTTAAAATGTTGCTACAAAAATAAAAGCTACGCAGAAAGGCTATTTTTTAACTGGGTACAGTTGTCACTACCTCGACATACGAAGCCCATACAAGGGCACTCTCTCGCTGTTTATGCTTCACCTCGACATCGCAAGGTACAAGAGGAACCTGATGAGATGAGGTGAGATGAGATGAGACAGTTGTCACTTCGGGAAATTTGTTTCATGACTGGGAATTTCCATTGACGTAACACAGAAAGATTAAGCCACGGGAGCGCAGTGGCTAGAACCTTTTCCTGCGGGCTCGGTAGCCGCGATATCGAATCCCCATCAAGGAGGGATTGTTGTAACATTGACCTGGATTCCCTGGTGGACGCAGCATAAAATTTGTACCTCGAAATTCCCCTGAAGTAAATGCGGCCTGTGTAAAGCTCTCAACATCACTCATCGAGTAATGCAGGTTAGCAGTTAGCAGTTCTCCTGGTCCACCAGACTGGCACCTGGCCGTCTTGACAGACAATAGTTTGTAAAATGGAGTTATCTCTCCATAACACAAAGCCTGGGCTGAATTTAGAGACCATGTGTTGCCCATGCAGCATGATCCCTCTCTCGGCCTTGTCTAGTTTACTCCAGAGGGAAGGCAACAACACCAATACGTCTGGCCCACTAAATATACTGATAAATAGTACACCTCTGAAACAAGTCAAATAATTTAAATATCTAGGTAGTATGGTCACAAAAGATAGCTGAATAGACAGAGAAATCGAAAGTAGACGTCAAAAATATACCACCTATCACTTATACTGAAACATCCAAATATACATATGACCGCAAAACGACAGCTAATAAATAACATGTTCACACCAACCCTGTGCTACCAATGTCACACATGGACATTATCCAAATTACATTTACGCAAAATTAACACCCGCGAGATGAGATGCTTGAGGAGAACTGCCAACTTAACTACCCGAGACCGAATAAGAAATGATGTTATCAGACAGACAGTGAGATCAACAATTGTGCCAAATATTAAAAGGCAAAAGACCGAATGATTCGGCCAACTCGTAACAATGCAGCACCACTAACTGCCAGCACTGGAGCTACATCGAAGAAGATCCGATACGATGGCAATAAGACACCCGAGAAAAGAATGGATTGGCGATATCAAAGACATGGTACAGTCATATTGAATGACACTATCCATTGACACCTATCGGGCTCTGGAACGTCAAATATTCCTCACCAAGACTCTTGACAGCAAAAATGGAAGATGATGATGATGACTCACCGAGTGCCGACTGGTCAAATATATGGTGCTATTTCCACATACCCACTACGGCTAATGGCGTGACAGAGGTCCTCCTGTACTTTACATACTAATATGTAGCTAATAACTGTACTTCACATACTAATATGTAGCTAATAACTGTACTTTACATACTAATATGTAGCTAATAACTGTACTTTACATACTAATATGTAGCTAATAACTGTACTTTACATACTAATATGTAGCTAATAACTGTACTTTACATACTAATATGTAGCTAATAACTGTACTTCACATACTAATATGTAGCTAATAACTGTACTTCACATACTAATATGTAGCTAATAACTGTACTTTACATACTAATATGTAGCTAATAACTGTACTTCACATACTAATATGTAGCTAATAACTGTACTTCACATACTAATATGTAGCTAATAACTGTACTTCACATACTAATATGTAGCTAATAACTGTACTTCACATACTAATATGTAGCTAATAACTGTACTTCACATACTAATGTGTAGCTAATAATTGTACTTCACATGCTAATATGTAGCTAATAACTGGCGCTTAACCGAGTCAATAAAGTCAACTATTTGTGGACGAGGTCAGCGTGACTGTATGGATAAGAACTCGTGTTCTTACACATCCGGTATGTTGATGCCGAAGTAAGGGGTTCAACCCCTACCCTGGACGGTTCGACAAAATGTTTACTTCTCGTCCTTGACTTGGGGACTTAAACTGCAAGTACCTCTGAGGTCGGAGTGGGTTTTCCTGATATAGATGGACACTGGTGACAGGGAAACTTAATCTCCAAGTAAAATTCAGTCCAGTGCTACTAGAAATATTGTGTGTAGACTACGCTTGGGTTCAAATTGAGTGAGAGCAAAAAAAAGAAAAAACCATTGTGGACAATAATAACATCTGAAGGAAGATGCCAGCCACAGTTTAAATGGAAAAAGGTCAAGCAAAGCTGCATTTCAGAAAATAGAAAGTATCTTGTACAGTAATTCTCTATCGTTGAATGTGAGAAAGAGGGTGCGGAAATGTTATATAGAACCTGTTTTACTCTATAATAGTGGACGGTGGAGGAGAAAGTAAGGAAGAGCTTGGAAGCAATGGAAATGTGGTTTCCGAGACGTACATTGCGAATACCTTGAACTTTCAAGGTAACCGACAACGATTGCCTGGAAGAAGATTAATAAAAGTAGAACAGTATTTACTACTATAAGACAGCGACAAACGGCGTCTTCCCTCCCCCACCCGTCATATAATGAGAAGTGAGGCATTGAAAAACATCGTGACGTATGGAAAAATCAGCAATAGACAAATAGAAGACCGGGAGAAAGTATACTGAGTGACTAGGGCGAAGCGTGGAGAAACATCAGCAGAGTTTATCCAACACTCCAGGGAACGCTATTTGTGGAGAGACATGAACACCTAGGCCACTTAGCAGGGCACGTGATGATGATGATGGCAACATTCGTAAATATTTTGTTTCGTTTTCCTCCTTGTTATTCTTGTTTTAAACGTGTGTTTTTTCCCCTTTAAACTATATATAGGGTTAGTGAAGCCGTGGTGGCATAATGTCCATTCCTGCCACGGTAGGGGTCCGAGCTCAATCCCCAGCAGAGGCAGGATTGTTGTGTCCCACCTGTACGGCTCTGGGGTCGATACAGTCTCATAAAATTGGTACCGGCCAATTTTCATAATTGTGTCAGTCCAATACCCTCTTTGGACAACAACGCTTTCAAATTAATATCCTATTTATGGCTGACTCGGTCATAGGATTATTAATCTGAACCAAGCGATGGACCCTAATATAACTTCTATTTTGAAATTGAACGGGGTAGGGGTAATGGTATAATGGAATGGAATTTTCAGAATTTATTGGGTAGGGACGGCGACGACAACGGGAACTATCAACAACTCTTCTATGTCTTGACCTAGTATATGTGAGACCTAACTCATTCACATTCACAGCATCTGCAATGGGACTTTCTTTATTAAAGACATATATCGTCAATGCTATTAGTCCAGTATTTCCTTTGTCTGCCTTTTCCCTTTTCAGTATTTTCAGTGTTTGTCCTTTTATCTTCTGTGTTTGTCCTTTTCCCTCCAATATTTATGTGTTTGCCCTATTGCCTCCAGTATTTCCTATGTCGACCTTGTGGACCTCCAGTATTTCCTATATCTACCTCTTTTGCCTGTAATATTTCCTATAGTCTGCCTTTTTGCCTCTAGTATTTCCTATGTCTGAGTTTACACAATCCAGTATTTCCCGTGTCTGTCCTTTCGCCTCAAGTATTTCATAGTCTGTAATTTCCTCTTCATTATTTCCGTCTTATTTTCGCATCTAGTATTTCCTACGTCTGCCTTTTCGCCTCTAGGTATTTCCTATATCTGCTTTTAGCACATAATGTATTTCCCTGCGTTTCCTTTCGCCTCAAGTATTTCCTGTCTGTCCTTTTCCCTCCAATATTTCCGTCTGTCTTTTCGCACCCAGTATTTCCCATGTCTCATTTTTCACTTCCAGTATTTCCTATGTCTGCCTTTTCGCCTGTAGTATTTCCTGTGACTGCCCTTTCCCTGTTTTCTTTTAACTGTTTCCCCAGGATCCATTTTCAGCAGCGAACCAATACCAGTCTCAAGCAGATGGATTCGTTTTATAAATATTTTTAAGACAAAGAAATTTTAATTTGTTTTGTTGGTAAAAAGCGGTAAAATGTTGCAATGCCATTCAACTTTCGAAATTAATTGTCACTGTTTTATAATTGTCTTTAACGACTTTTGTAAACGTCTATTAAATGTCACATGTGACAGTCGTATTAATACTTTAAAAAAATATAAATTAAGTGATACTTACACCCATGTGCTAAACAAAAATGGAAAGGAGCTATATCTTTCTACTTACATTGTACAGACAGAAAACGTCTGTTGAAACTACACATTTACTTTTATCCTGCTTCGTTTGTTTAAATCAAGGACACTCGAATAAAGTCACGAACACTGTTTTTAAAAAAAACATAAGTACGAAGTAGTTAGTACTCGTACTGGTAGATGATAACAGCTATCTATATCACAGTGATAACAGCCCGCCAATTGCATGTCGGCATGTCGTATGTCTCATCGCATCTCATTTTGTGCCTCTTGTACCCTTGCGGTAAAGAGATGAAGCATAAATAGTGGGAGGAGTGCTCGTTTTTTGGGCTTCATGTATCGAGATTCACATGGATTCTGCTATGCCCTCTGCCCATCGTTTACGTGGCTGACCTCTTCCTCTGCTTCCCTCTGGTCTGTACACCATTGCTTGTTGCATGCAGTATACTGTTAGTTGGTAATCTAGTTGCGTGGCCAAACCATTTGACTTTCTGTCTTCTAATAAAATCCAGCGCTGATATAACCCCCCGCTTTAGTCCTGATTTCTTCATTTGTGATCTTATCTCTACTTGATACATTGAGCATTCTTCTCAGGAGTCTTATTTCTGTTGTGATTTATCTTTTCTCTTTTTCTGTCATTGTCCAGGTTTGGCATTGGTAACATAGAGTTGGTAAGAAGGATTGCATTGTAGAGTGCTTTATTAGTAACTATTGATACGTGTTTGTTCTTTAGTATTTGTGCCATTTGTCCAATGAGCTGGTTTGCCTTATTACATCTATTTTCGATCTCGTCTTCTCATTTGCGATTTAATGATATTATACTTCCTAAGTACTTGAAGCTCTTTACTAGTTTCAGAGGGTATTCTTTTAGGTGAATCTTTGTTGTTTTTTCTTCTTTGATTATAGTCAATACCTCTGTTTCACTTGTGCTAATTTTCATGTTTTGTTCCTTACACTCTTCATTTAGACTATTCACGTGGTGTTATAATTCTACTTCTGATTTTGCTATTAGTGCTTGATCGTCCGCAAATAGGAGTTCTTCAATGTGTAATTTGTCGTATGTATGCGACATTTTTCTGCGTTGCTGCTGCTGCTGCTGTTGCTGTTGTTGTTGTTGTTGTTGTTGTTGTTGTTGTTGTTGTTGTTGTTGTTGTTCTTCTTCTTCTTCTTCTTCTTCTTCTTCTTCTTCTTCTTCTTCTTCTTCTTCTTCTTCGTTTCATCTCCCAGTGAAGCATAGGCCCTAAACGAACTCATCATCATCATGTGCCATGACGATAAGCGTGGGCTGACATGTTTCGCCATCTCACACGATCACCAGAGTCGAGGATCAGCTCTATGTTCTTGAGTCGACCAGAAACGTAAGCCAAGCCATCCAGGTATTTACTTTTCTGTCTTCCCCTTGTTCTTTTCCCCTCAATCTTGCCAGTTGTCACCAAGTTCTCCAATTCCTTTCTTCTCATAATGTGTCCAAACATATTTTGACTGTCTACGTCTAATTTCTCTAATCAATTTACGGTTTTCATTTGTTTCTTGTAGGACTTGATAATTGGTTTTTCTGTCTGTCTATGGTATTCTTTGCATTTTATGAACTCATTCCAAGCTATTTGTAAACTTGTTAATGATTGATTAGACTTTGCAGCAAAAATGTTCTATGGGATTTGGTAATGTTCCTGCCTTTGAAGGATAAAACGATGGCGAGAACTACAAACTGAACCAAGAATTAAACCACTACAAGAAGGAAAGAATGGTCACTGTTGATCTCATGTGCACGTCGTAACAGGCGACTAATGAGGGTTGGTCTGTGACTGGCTTATAATGTAGAAAAAAATTCAGCCAGAATTCAGCCAACCAGAAACTGGCTTACAAATGGCTTGGCATGCGTGGGCGTGGACCTGTACTTCACTAGGAAACTTAGGCATACGAAGAAAAAGAAAAAATATACTGCATCTCTCTGTGAATCTTCAGTGATGAAGGAAGTTTATTAGCTGTGCTGCATTGTTCTTCTTCTGCGGCTTTTTACCCTCCCCCATTGGGCAATAGACCCTCGACCAACTTACCCCAAGCAGTCCTATCTTTTGATATTTCCTGCAGCTCCGTCGGTGTACTTCCCATAGTGTCTTCTCGGAGTGTTTTTAAGTCTCCCACTATTTCGTTCGCCCTGTCAGTTCCAGACAAGGAACTATCCTCGAGTTTATCAGTGCGTCCTATCCTACTCCAGTGTCTTTTCCGCACCGTTTGATTTCTGGAATTTGGTTAGTTCTCGCCATGAGCTTTACATTGGTGATTCTATTATTTCAATTTAATCCCATAAATCTGAGCAAGGTACCAGTGAATGTATGTGTTTTTTTTTTAAAGCTTATTAGTAATTCTTTTAGTCTGTCTTCATGTTTCTGGTCCATATAGTTGTAATGACAGTAATGGTTTCAAAATTAGTATCAACACCTTGTGCCACATATATTGAAAGCCAGAAGATCAAATGGTTCGGCCATCTCGTTAGAATGTAACACCATCAATTACCAGCACTGGCGCTACATAAAAGAAGATCTGCTACTAGAGGAAAAGGACGCCCGAAAAGAAAATGTATTAACGACATCAAAGACATTGTACAGTCACATGGAATGATATATTACAGTGCCACAATATTATGTCAAACATTCCTCTCCACGACGCTTGACGGTAAAAGTGGAAAATGATGATAATTTCACATTGGAGCTGCATATTCTAAGTTCTGGTTGCTCTGCTTGCTTTGTGTCATCACTCCCGGTGCAAATATCTCTTTCTTCCTCCTAGTGCCACAATTTTTAGGGAGTGTGGAGAGGAGGATAGACGACCACCTTAGTGCGACACGAAGAACGTAGGTATCTAGATTTTTCGTTACCTAATTTAGAGCAGTGGTTCTCAACCGGTGGGGAATTCATCCCCCCCCCCCCCGCAGTGGTTTCCGGGGGGGGGGGGATGAAGACCATTTCAAGATCGAGTTAATACAAGAACCGATTACTTGATATTGTTTTTCCCTTCATACTTTACAGTTATGTACGTCTCATCCTTCTAAAATTCATTTTATAAAGTAAGTAGACCCACAAATCATGTTTTATATGGATGTCTAGACTTGTTTTAGTATATGCTATTAAATTTACCTTCCATTTTTACGTATACTGTGTAGGGATGGGGGATTGTTAGATAGGAAATATGAAAGGCGGGGATGACGTTCTGAAAATACGGTGAAGGGGGGCACGGGCCAAATTTTTGATAGGAGAGGGGGGGGGGGGGGGGGAATGACGTTCTGAAAATACGATGAAGGGGTGCACGGGCCAAAAAAGGTTGAGAACCACTGATTTAGAGGCTTCTGAAGTAAAATCAAAGGTGTTGTTTATTTACCCTCTCATATTCAAAATATAGAGGCCAGCATGGGCCGAATGGATAAAAGCACTCTTTCTTAAACATCCGGTGTGCTGAAGCGGAGATAGTGGATTCAACCCCTATAATGGTTAGGTGGACTAAAATATCGACTTCTCGTCCTTGACTAGGGGACATAAATGACAAGTACCTCTGAAGTTGGAGTGGGCTCCTCCTGATGCGGGGGACACTAGTAATAGCGAAAACAAATCCACACGCGAAAAATCAGTCCAATGCATTAGTAGTAATAGCAAGTTCAAGTGTCTGGGCTTCACTTGAGTTCAGACCGAGCGAACAAAAAACTAACATATTGGCATCACTAGGGACTAAATTAGGAATTTGAGATGAAAATAGCGGTTTTAAAGATGCTGCGACGAGCCTAAGAGGACGTTCAAGAACAAAATGGACTGACAACACCAAAGACATTGTACAATCACACGGAATGTCACTATCCAGATTGCCGCCAACCGGGCGCTGGAGCGCAAATTATTCCTCCATGTGACGCTTGACGGCAGAAGTGGACGATGATGATGATGATGATGATGATGATGATGATGATGATGATGATGATGATGATGATGATGATGATGATGATGATGATGATGATGATGATGATGATGATGATGATGATGATGATGATGATGATGATGATGATGATGATGATGATGATGATGATGATGATGATGATGATGCTTGCTTGCTTGCTTGTGTTCGCTGGCTGTGAACTCCAGCGCGAAGTCCTGTATGCTGGATGAAAACATCCTGTTGTCCAACATCAGTGTGATGTCATGCAGGACCTGAGGTTTGCGTGAGTATCCGTTGTCCCATGTCTGGCTTATTGGTGTGCAGACTGGTGGTCCCTCGCCGTGCAGGCAGACCATCTCCGACTTCGGAGGAATGATGGTAATGAAAGATGCCCTTTGTCATCAAGCGATGCTTCAGGCATTACGGGATAAACTTCTCTCGCACCACACAAAAAGATTGTAAGTCGTACGAGAGGCATTGATTACACATTTTATTGCCACTGGCTCTTTACACTACATCAATGCACAAAACGGTCGCTAATAAATCACACAAGAATACACAGAATTGCCTATCACTAGTCGTTTCCTAACCCTACTGCTAACTCTATCTACTCGGCTAAAGAAACACGCATCGACGCTAAGCGATGCGCTCGTTACGAAGTCTGTCCCCTGTCTGACTATTTTCCTCGCGTGACTACACAGCACGCGGAAGGACCTTGTGCGCCCTTCGGCTTTTGCGTGCTGCATCATTCAGCACGCTTAGAGTAGCCGTCTACTCTTGAGTGGCATTCCACTTCTCCGTGTCTATCACGTAGGCGTGATTCTGCCGTGACCAGAGTGCTAACTCTCTGGTTGACACCTCCGTGTCTCATGAGAGAACTATTTGATAGTTCCCCTTCTTCTCTCTTCCCTACACCTACCCTGCCCTCATGTAGGGGCACTGGGTTACCTCTAATCTACTTGAGGTAGACCACTCTTTCAGGGTGGTCTTCACTCCTCATTAACTGAGTCTTTGACACACACCCTCCCCTCCTGTGTTGCGTTACAAACTTTGACTCATGGTTGTGACGCAAGAGGTTTCTAAAAAATTAGTGTATCTAATTTTTTGTCAAAGACTAATGATAACTTGGTTCTGGGTAACTCAATAGACTTCTACTGACTATTGTCACAATGTAGTATCACTTTACTTGGCTACTGGTAATCGCCACAAACTTGTCTGGTTGGCGTGAGCCCTCTTCTCAATCGCAATATTATATTAATTAGAGGTTTGTCTGAACCGGACCATTGTCTTATAGACCTGCCCTCAAATAGCAAATTAACTCACTACCCATACAAAGTTGACTTTCTTAGGGTCAACACATGAATTGCTTCATGTCCCCCATATAATATTAAACAACCCTTGCACAAGCTGTGTGCGACAGGCTTTACCTATCTCGCTTCCGCGTGTAAAGTTATCTTTCACTGTTAAGTTAGTGTTTCGTTGTCTATTGTGTCCCCTGATCCGGAGTTATCTCCCTTTGTTCTCAAAAAATGTATGTACATTACATGTTTGTTTTCCTGGTTGTTTGCGTGTTTGGATCTAACTTATAATATAATTTAACTTCTAACATGTGTGTCTGTCTATAATATTGTATGTAAGTTAGTTTTTCAAGTGCCATAATTCGTTAAATGTGGCCACAAACAAGTGTATAACACTAATTCGTGACTACGTTTCCGTCTTATGAGACTTAAAATACTTTATCTAAGATCTACACTAAACTACACATAACACATTCAAGACAATACATTTTCAACATCGAAAGCAAACGCTTGACGCAGACAAAAAATAAAAAGTCGCGTTGAGCGGCAGAAAAAATCCGCTGGCTGTCCTCACTCTCCCTTGTATATTTTCCATTTTCTCTCACTTTCATACTTCTGTCACACATCTTTTATCCTCACACTTATTTAAAACCTTGAAGTGACACTGTACAAGTTTGGCTCAGTTTGAAAAGAGTTGAGCTTAATGACTGTGCGTAACTTGCTGCACGAGTCATGTATTTACAAAATATTTACATGTACGAAAAAGGGTTGATGGTTTGTACCCCGATATTATTAAACGGTATATTCTACTGACATACTAATACTACTTCTATAAATATATATTTAATTTGTTACACAACTTTAATCTAATTTAAGGGAAGTAATCTAACTATCTAAAAAATGAAAATGATGTGAGATGAGTTATGTACCTTTTTGAAATGGGTAATGTGAAATGTATCAAATTTCTGAATAATGTTTTAATGTTTAGATGAAAAAATATATGATTGATCTCTTTACTCTAAATGGTGTAACTGATGTATGTTTACTTGTATAATCGTTTTATCCTCTAAAGTGTAAACTAATGTTAATCCTAAATGATGAGGATGTTAAAGTGTTTATGGAGTGACATACAGTGAAATGAAATGAACTAAATGGTGCTGTTCCTATCCTACACTAAATGGTACTGTTCCTATCCTACACTAAATGGTACTTTTCCTATCTAAACTTTTTATCCTAGTCTTTAATTAGCTGTTATTAAGTTTAAAGTACTATCCTAATCTACTTTTATCCTAAGTAAGTGGGTAAATTAATGATTTATTTAAGCTTACAAAAAAAATCTATTATATTGCCTAAATCTAATCTAATTCTATATTAAAGTAACTACTCTAACTATAATTTATCACTATATTAAAAACATGTTATAATACATATCACATTAAATAAATATATATACATGGTATTTAAATACCCCAGGTTAGTGGTTGCCATCACGTTTAGAAATTGCTTTCGTTGGCATAGTTTATATATACACACTTATCCTGGGTATACTAAATACACTACACAGTCATACTTGTGTCTTATGGGTATTATTCCACTCGTAGAGTCCGCTGGTGTCGTAGACAGAGTATAATCGTGTCTGTTATTTATGCATTGTTCTGACACTGTTCTTCCATGATTAACACAGGTGATTCACCGGAACACAAATGGAGCATAGTAAGTAACGAGCTGTCTGTGTACACACGGTGATTCACTTGTCCTTGGAGCATAGTTCTTATCCTGCTGTCTATGGACACATGGTGGTTCACTGTTCTTAGCACACAGTCCTGAACATGATGTCTATGTATTACATAGGATATTTTACACAGGATATTCTAAGTGTACTAAATAACCATTCCTTACACTACCTATTCATGTGGAATATCAGGTATTTCTACCTCAGATGGTCGACTAAGGGTATCAGCAAGAATGTTGTCCCTACCCTTAATATGCTCTATACTAAAAGTATAATTCTGTAATATCAATGACCACCTGTAGATGCGGTCGTTACGATGCACCCCACTTTGTATGACCGTGATTGGGGAGTTGTCGGTCTGGACTACGAAGTGAACACCCGCAAGAAATCGATGCAACTTCCTCACCGAATAGATGACGCTTAGGGCTTCCAACTCTGATATGGAATATCTGGACTCAGCAGGTGTGATCTTGCGGCTCACGTAGCAAATCGGATGGAAGATGCCATCATAAAACTGGCCTAGTACTGCAGCGATGGAAATCCTGCTGGCATCTGTCCTAAGATAATAAACGAGCCTAGGATTAGGCAAACGGAGGATTGGTACATTACTAAATAGGAGTTTCAATTTTGACAATGCAGAAATTAATAATGCATCTTTGACATCTAATTTTACTGATGCTTTTAAAACATTTGAAAATACACTTGTAATTTCAGCTAAGTTCGGTATGAACTTACTATAATAATTTACTAAACCCAAAAGGACTCCTGACCTGCTTCTTTGTTGTAGGCCATGGTCAGGTTCATAATTTTAGTAATAATTCTATTGTCAGTTTTTAGCTGTCCTTGTGAAATGACATGACACAAAAAATCAATTTCTTGTAGGCCCAATTCAACTTTGCTCGGTTTGACAGTGAGACCGAAGAGTCGCAACCTATCGAAGACATGTCTGAGTTTCAGTAAGTGTGTTGTCCAGTCATCTGTATGGACACAAATATCATCTATATATGTCACTGTATTCGTCACTCCATGTAGTAAATCTCTAGTTAAGCGTACGAAAGTGGCAGGAAGCGTTACGAAGTCCGAAAGGAAGAAACCGCCACTCGTAAAGACCTAAAGGTGTTGAGAAAGCAGTAAGATGGATGGATTCAGTCTGCATTAGGGACCTGCCAATATCCCTTAGTAAGGTCTAATTTAGAGAAGATTTTGGAGGTGGACATATCCAGAATAAGATCTTTCGCAGGAAGGAATTGGTTCTGCGTCGATCTTAGTGACATTGTTGAGTTTCCTATAGTCCACACAAAGACGAATTGTGGAGTCTTTTTTCTTGACCAGGACGATTGGAAAAGAGTACTCAGATGTGGATTTCTGGATGATCCCACTAGCTTCTAAATTAAGAATTTCCTTATTTAGACTTTCTCTGTAGCTAAGTGGGATAGAGTACGGCCTGCACTTGATAGGCTTAGAGTCCGAAAGAAGGATGGAGTGCTCGATCCTGTCCGTCCTACCTGGAATGTCGGAAAATATGTCCTTATATTCCGTCACTAATTCTATTGTCTGTCGTCGTTGCTCGTCTGTTAGTCCCGTTTCTAACCGTATGCACTCTAATGTAGCAGTCTTGTCTACAATTGGAACAGGTAGTTCCAACCCGTCGTCGTCTACCTGATTCAGTACGGTTGTGGTGCTAAGTGCGTTTTCTGTATGCTCGCTAGGTGTATGCACATCGTCGGCTTTGCCAGTCTCGCTAACTAGTGTAGTTGCGTTGTGTATGTCTGTCGTCTGATCCATAGGTGTGGGTGCATTGTGTTCGTCTGTCTCTAATTCTGTCTCGTGTCGTGAAAATTAGAGTTTCAACATGTTGATATGAAATATCTCTAAGTGTCTGTTTATCGATATTTCATAATCGACATCCGAAAGTTTTTGTATCACCTTGAATGGCCCTTGCCACGAAGTTACCATTTTATTATGCCTGTCTGGTAGTAGCACCATTACGTCTTGATCAGTTTCAAGTATTATGGGTCTAGCACTTTTGTTAGGACTGTGATGTTTGAGGATATCTGAACTGTTCACTGGAGTGAATCCATTCTTCTCCTCCCAGACAGATATTTCTTCATCTGTGCAGTGCCTTAGCTGGGGTAGACACCCCAGAATTAAATCAGTACAAGGGTTGTCCAGTATTGCACATGTAAAGGTACCAGAAAGGAACGGGGTGTTTATACGGGCTCTTGCCAGAGGATAGGTTTCTATATTACCAGAAAAAGTACGGCATTTTACAGAGTCACCAGTATAATCATTTGGATTAACAAGTTCCTTTTTAACACCAATAATAGAGCTCCCACTGTCAAGCAAACATCGGCATGGCTTCTCATTGACCATTGCAGAGTGAAACAATAGATTGCCTCTGGAGGCTACAGCTGCATTTGCATTCTCCAAGGAGGATGTTACAATATGTCCACATATAAGTTTGCCGTCTGCATGAAATTGGTGACATCACTCACAACTGTCAAAGCTTAAAACATCGTTTACACAACAAACATTTTCAGATTGATTAAAAGGTAATTCATTCTCGACCTCACACTCAGTCTCACTACCACTATCAGAAGATGTATCAATTAACATTGCACTGTTGGCCTTCATTCTTTGGCGGCCTAGGCACTTACTGGCATAATGCCCGTAGCTAGAACAGAAGAAGCATTTGACTGCACGCCTGTATGCAGTTCTCTTGTTTTGTTGCTTCTTAATGACCATCTCAAGATGTGTCGGATAGTTTGGTGATTTATCACACATAGAATAAGTATCATGAAAAAGTTGGCAATACACACATTTGGACACTTTTTGATCTTTCTTGTCGACTCTCTGAAATGGTTTTTTATTGCTATGATAGCTTTTAGGTTGGTCCTTAACAAAAGAGACTATTTCAGAGTCGATATTTGATGTTTTAAAAATATCCCTATTCGAGGAAAAATATGCAGAGCCTTTCTTTTCAAATTATTCTATGGTCTCGATGTCTGACTGCTGAAGGAATTTAGCGAAAGGAGATGGTATTGTGGATATGACTTTATCCATGGCTATTAAATTTTTAAGTTTTTCAAAGTCTTTTCCTATGTTTGCTGCACTAAGCCATCTATTTAGTCACGCTTTGGACATTCGAGACATAATCGATGAAAGTCTCATTTGTTTTTGGTTTTAGGTTGGAGAACTGTACTTGATACCCAGGGGCATCAAGTAAAAAATGTTGCATTATCCTATCATGGATGTACTGATAGTTAGATCTAAGATCAGTTGGTATTGATTCAATCACTTTAAGGGGCTCCCCACTGAGGTTCTTCATGTAAATCATAGCCCACATATCGATTGGTACTTGGTGGTATTTAAGCTGATATTCGACATTTTCTGTCCAGGCTGATATGGAATCTTCTTTACAGAATGGTTTAATAATATTTTTATACTTATTAAATTTATTTTCTTCTTGCTGACTTTTTAGTTTTGTAGCGGAGATCTCTAAGTGTGAATCTACATCCATACCTTTCATCTTTAACTGTGTCTCTGATTCAATCTGTATTTGTTTTTCCTTAACTCTTGCCATTTCATCTATCTCTTTTTGCTTTAGTTCTCTCTCTTGATCTAATTGCTTTTGCTTTAATTCTAATTCCTTCTGTTTAATCTCCTTATCATGTTCTAACTGTTTTTGTTTTAATTCTAATTCTTTATGTTTATTCTCCTTATCTTGTTCTAATTGTTTCAGTTTAGTTTCTTCAGCCAGTTGTGCCTCTTTGTGTTTTATCTCTAACTCCTTTTGTTTTGTTATCTCAGCTAGTTCTACAATCTCCTTCTGATGTTGTCTTTCTCGTGCACGTTAATCTCTCTCAGCATCTTTTGCTTCCTAAAATTTTTGATCAGCATATTGCTCTAATTCCTTTCCTGAGTATTCTAATTCCTTGCCTGCTTTATGAAATCAGCTAAAGTTGACATGATGTTGGATAATTAGCTAGAGCTGACAGGCACTCAATTATTTATTCACTTATTTATATTATATATGTTAAGTTTTTTAAATCCCTGTGTATACAAAATCTACTTTTAGATTACGCCGTGAAAAATAGATCACAAAAAATATACTAATAGATCACACCCTGAAAAAGAGATGCATTATTAATCATATTGCATTCAAAATACTTTGGGTATACTCATCTTAACAATCCAGATCAATCAGGTACAATCGTTTGGCACCTCAGGTCCAATCGTTTGGCACTACGACATACACTTTGTGTTATTCTTCTAAACAGCTGTTGTTCTCCCTGGTTTACAAGAGCATCAACAATTAACCATTTGTAAACGACATATGACTTTAGACAATTTTGTACAATCACATGCCCCCGGACAACACAATGTGGTATAATTAATAATAAATGTCAATGTCCTGTCTTCGTTCTAACGTCTTCTGCCTTCCTTACCTAATCTTGTTTAATTTATGGAAGTGTTGTGCAGACCGAGTCTTATTTGCATAGCGAAAGTAGTGCCATCGTGACAGTAACAAATACAAAAGGTAAAGAAATAATTAAATAAATGCTTTGAAATAAATATAAAAGTAATAATATTGTTCAAATAAATAAATATATTCAATAAATAGCTAACATAAACCAATAATATTTGTTGCGATTTGTAAACAATCTGTCGCTGATTGCAAATGGCGTACGGCAGCTGATTGTCAGTCGCGATACGTCACAGGCGCAGCGCTATTTTTCGATTGGAAAAATCGATATTGTCGCTGGCTCATTTTTTTGTGTATCGCTCCGCCGTGAATCATATTTGACAAATACTCATAAATAAATAAGTAATTATAGAGATAAATGATAGAAAACTATAATAATAATACTTACAAATCAGAAAACATGTTCATAAATTACACAACATTTCAATAAGCATAAATAAACACGATTGATCACGATGGGCACAGCTCGCAATCTTGCTCTAGTCTGCACACGTCATTATTCACTAACATAAATTAAACTCTGTTATTAACTGACAGTAATACTATTTTAGAGCCGTGGGTGAGTGTTTTAGCTTGAACAATTGTCCAAGCTACACTTCTGACACCACTTTTATCCTAGCCTGTCATCAAGCGATGCTTCAGGCATTACGGGATAAACTTCTCTCGCACCACACAAAAAGATTGTAAGTCGTACGAGAGGCATTGATTACACATTTTATTGCCACTGGCTCTTTACACTACATCAATGCACAAAACGGTCGCTAATAAATCACACAAGAATACACAGAATTCCCTATCACTAGTCGTTTCCTAACCCTACTGCTATCTCTATCTACTCGGCTAAAGAAACACGCATCGACGCTAAGCGATGTGCTCGCTATGAAGTCTGTCCCCTGTCTGACTATTCTCCTCGCGTGACTACACAGCACGCGGAAGGACCTTGTGTGCCCTTCAGGCTTTTGCGTGCTGCATCATTCAGCACGCTTAGAGTAGCCGTCTACTCTTGAGCGGCATTCCACTTCTCCGTGTCTATCACGTAGGCGTGATTGCGCCGTGACCAGAGTACTAACTCTCTGGTTGACACCTCCGTGTCACATGAGAGAACTATTTGATAGTTCCCCTTCTTCTCTCTTCCCTACACCTACCCTGCCCTCATGTAGGGGCACTGGGTTACCTCTAATCTACTTGAGGTAGACCACTCTTTCAGGGTGGTCTTCACTCCTCATTAACTGAGTCTTTGACACCCTTTTTACCATAAATAATAATGACAGGATATAATGTTCTGATTGTTGCAGTTAATTCTCCCTTTAAGACACATCATCATCATCATCATCATCATCATCATCATCATCATCATCATCATCATCATCATCATCATCAAGTGCCCTGCCAGCTGGCGTAGGCATTCATATCTCTCCACAGATCTTGGCCTTTGGTATTCTGGATCAACTCTGCTGATGATATTCCTCCATGCCACCATCTCAGTTCATTCAGCATCATTTATCTTGGTCTGCCTCTGCTTCTCTTCCATTGATCCTTCCAGTTGTCACGATATTCTTTAATGCCTTTCTTTTCATCACATGACCAAAGAAACCCGTTTTTTCTCTTTTGTTATAGTTTTATATAAGCCGGTCTCCCTGGTCTAGAAGTTAAACGACTTTCCACGTAATCCCGTATACTCTCGTGAGTAACGTGACGTGCGCGAGAATTGGTAGCGGTTCTCTCCTCGTCGGTAACTTAAGGGGTATGTGAGCCGGTTGCTCAGAAAGCAATGACAAAATACTGAGCGTAATCTTGCCTAGAAATCAACAATCAGCTGAAAGATGCTGATGTTGACAGCGATGTCCTGTAAAGGATATGCGAACCAAAAACAAAGTTGTATATAATGTTTTAATTTCATTGGCCTCTTTCAGAAAATCGTTGTTAGTTACTCTGGCAGTCCAATGAACATTCGTCTCAGGAACCACATCTCCGTTGCTTCCTAGGTCTTTCTAATCTGTTCATTTACATTCCAAGATTCACTGCCGTACAGCAAAATAGCCTCAGTTCTTTAGTTTGCCATTGCTTTCTGAACGACCAGCACTAATACCATTGTTTGAAAACCAATGCAAGGCAGTCTGCTTCCAAAATCACCCGCAGCTGGGTTTCGAAAGCGTTCAATCAATCAATCATGTGCCATGCCGGAAAGCGTGGGCGGTCATGACTCGCCATTTCACTCGATCACCAGTGTCGTGGATCAGCTCATTGTTCCTGTCTCGTCCATGCGTTTTGGGATTACAATTTGCCGTTGCTGCTAATAAACTAATAAATATGCAGAATGCGTCATGACATATTGCATCATTTCCCAGACATAACAGATCGAAGATGACATATAGCAACTACCGCGGTTTTCTCCATACACTGTTGACAAATCACGCTTTTTCCTTGTCGCGTAATTTGTTATCGTAATTGCTAACCCGCCTTTCTCATTTATCAGGCAATAACACATTATAACCTTGATGTGCGCGTTATTTAATATAATTATAACTCCCATGTTGTGTTACGCACCAGGCGGGTCTCTTAGTTTGTCGAGGTTCCAACTTCACGGCAACGGGTCGTCCCCATTATGCTCCGTTCCTGTGCCAGTGAATAACACACAAAATGCTCCCCACTGTCCAATGTGAAAAGTGGAATAGACAGGAGTCTCGGCAATCCATCAGGACGCACAGGTACACTGTGCATAATGTCTCTTTAACTATCCGTCCCTCCCCCGACTTGCAATATGACGGTGACATGTCATTTTCATGTAACCTTAATTACCTCGATAAAAACCAAGAGACCAACAGATAACACCAACAGACACTGCACTTGTATAATTATACCACCCGTCAATCTTCGTGTCTTATCTACAGCTCTCGTGCTGCAACCGATTCTGTGGCGAAGGTTTTACTGACACAATTCCTAATCCCGCACACCGCGTTCGAAACACTCCTGTGCGCTATTTGGCAGCAGATCGCCTTGCTTTGGAGAAATCATAAATAGCCAAAAATTGCTGGGGTTGACTGCGACATCCTGTAAAGTATATTGCAGCTAACTTGCATACTGTAATATGTTATTATACACAATGTTATATTTCGTAAATTACCTGTAATCATTCATTACCGCTTGTTATGTATGCGCATTAACCAGGAGCTCTTTCACGTTGTTATTGTTCAAGAATTGATGATATTATCATTGTTATATTTTGTTGTTTAATGAGTCTTCCACAACTGAATATTATGTAAAGCTCTGAATTAAACTGTTTTTATATTAATCAGCTGTCAATACAACAGTAAATACACTCGATGTCGGGTGTAGCTGAAGGAAGGCCTGGCTGCCACTAAACAAGTAACAAACATGATAGAAAGTTTAAAATTAAAAAATTATCAGTTACAATTAAAAATTAAAAATCAGTTAAAATCAGTTAAAATTTGCAGAAGCAATTATGATCTATCAACGCAAGCCAGAATTGTGCAAACAGAAAGACATGTTAGTCAGCTTAAAATTACCGTGGTAGACAATCGACATTACTGTGCGAAATTGTGTATATTTCAACTTGAAGGATTTATCTAGTTATTTCACGTAAGTTGTGTGATTTCTGCAGTATGGTACATACTGCAGACGAGATGCAGCTAAATATGCCAGGCAATAAATCGTGCAATCTATTGTTTGTGTCTTCGTTATTCAAATTCACTACGGGAAAACATTGTTTTAAACATGATAGAAGCAAGTTAAAGTAATCACTTTTAAACAATTACGGATCATGGGATGATAAATCCTCTTATTCGAATTTTCCGTTACTGCCAATGGTTTATAAATCAAACTATAGTTAAAATATCAATACAGTAGTTTTCCCTATGAAACCCTCTATAATCATTGACAGCCTGCAGTGAGCCTGTAATTAATCATTGACAGCTTAGTCAGCCTGTATTTAATCACTGACAGCCTACAGTCAGCCTGTATTTAGATATTGACAGCATACAGTCAAGCTTATTTAATCATCGACAGCATACAGTAAGCCTTATGTAATCATTGACAGCATGTAGTCAGTCTGTATTTGATCGGTTGAGATAGCGAAACATGACCACTCATGCTTATAGGCAGGGCACATTATGATGATGATTATGACTAAACATCTCTGCCAGAACGAGTGAAAAACTATCTGCAAACATGTGATTTAGTTATATGAGGTGTATTTTTAGTGACTGTGCAATTTTTGAAAATACTGCCGGTCCAAGTTTTTGTGTTTACCCGCAGTAACGTTCATGCAACATAATAGGTAAATACACAACTTGGACCGGCAATATTTTCAAACACTGCCCAGTCATTAAAAATACACCCTGTACCTGTCAGAACATAAATGGTCTAATTAAAATTTCGTCTTTGTCACGGCGGTGTCTTGAGCCCCCCCCCCCCCCCCCCCCCCCACATATCCGTTACAGGACATTGCAGTCAACACCCGCATTTTTCAGCTGCTGTTGATGTCTTGGCAAGATTACGCTCAGTAGTTTGCCATTTCTTTCTGAGCGACCGGCTCACATACCCCGTAAGTAACAAACGCGACGCCAACCGAATCTCGCGCAGCTGCGTTCCCCACGTGGATATACGGGTTTACGGAGAAAGTCGTTAACCTCTTCGCCAGGGAGACCGGCTACAGCGCTAAGGCGTGTATAGACTGTGTTCAATTGTTTGATGTCAATGAGAGGGGTCCGTGCCACGGGTGAAGACATCTGTGTGCAAGCAGATTCTGTCAATGGAGAGTTTCAACCTTCCAGCATATTCTATCCTCTCCGTGTCGTGACACAATAGGGAAAACCCCTAAACTATAAAAGTACGCGTAATAAGAATTTCGATGGAAGACATCCGAATTTCAAAATGAGCTGCGTAGAAGCCGCCAACACAATCAAGAAGACACAAGTGGTAATTTTGACTGCTAGCTGCAGGAAAACGCCAGAACGTGAAACAACCGCAAAGGTTAGTCAAACTTCTACACCAAATGATGTCGCTCCCGTCGATCAACCGACGCAGAGACTACAACTTTAACTGAAGCCAGCAACAGCCATGAAGTTTTCAACAGTAACAGCCGTGAAGTTTTTAACAGCGAGAAGATGAAGCAGCCCAGTTTACCAGAGATCCCCATTCAGGAGGAAACAACAACAACGGAGGACTTCACCGGCAAATTACTACTTAAACAGACAAGCGTGGGAGAAGCCAACCTGTCGGCGCTACCAACAGACAATATAATCAGTCTGCTGGAAAACGAGCTGGGAAGAAACAGCATCAACCAGCTGCGCAAGACACCTGATGGAGTAGTGGTCTCCATCAACAAAAACCCAAAGACCACAACACTTATACAGAAGATTGCACAAGAAGAGAAGGCCGACATCATGCTATCCCACGGCATCACAGTAGAAGCCACCCGACACAGCACGATGAAACGATGGATCATTAAAAGAGTCAAGACCCATCTCACCAACAACCAGATCAGGGAGATGCTGACAAGGGAGAACAAGAAAATCAAGATCACCAGTACTGAGAGGATCATCGGAAAGAACATCCCCTCAACAGTCGCCATCGTAACATCGGAGGACCGAGTGATCCCTCAATACATCAGATGGGACAAGAGAGACCAAGTTCCAGAGCACTACATACCGAGAGTGCTGCAGTGCTCTAAGTGCCAAAAGTTTTGGCACACCCGTGCCACCTGCAAGAGTGAGATGGGGGTATGCAGATACTGCTCTGGACCTCATCCATACAGTCAGTTCCAGCACGCAAAGTCGGACAAGGACTTCAGGAGGCCTAGCACTAACAAAAAGTGCGCCAACTGCCTCGGCAACCACGGCGCCAGGTACCTCGGCTGCCCCTTCCACCAAGACAGCAAAGAAGCCATGAAGATCGCTTTCAAAACTAATCTGCCCTGTAAAGAGGCTAGGAGGCAGTACGAGGCGACTAATCGACTTACACAAAGTGACAAAGCGCGAATGGAAGGCCAACTGAAGGACCTGCGATCAGAGTTCAACAGCATAGAGGAAGGAAAAGAAAAGACGCAAGAGACTCAAATAACAGCCGCTCAACGCATCCTGGACGAAACAAAGCAAGTTTAGCAGAAGATTGAGCAGGATGTCGCTCGAATGGCTGCTATAAAGGCTGAGACAGAAGAAAGGCTATCAAGCATGGAAGAAGAAAAAGACAAGACGCAGGAAACACAAATAACGGCCGTTCAGCGCATCCTGGACGAAATGAAGCAAGTTCAGCAGAAGATGGAGCAGGATGTCGCTCGAATAGCTGCTACAAAGGCTGAGACTGAAGAACGGCTATCAAAAATACAGTACAAAATGTGAAAGAAAGGACAGAAGATACGCTACAAGAGATATTAGCGCTACTCAAGACCCAATCAACCACACCCGAACCAGAAGATGCAAGAACACAGACAGAAGAAGAAGCAACAGAGGAAGGACGAAATCGCTCACCGTTAAGATCCGACTGGCGAACACCGAGAAGATTCGAAGGCAACCCACGACGGGGAAATAGGAGGAACACCAGGAGAGACGACAACTGGTAAAGCTCCCTGAAGGAAACAGCACCATATGGCGGAGTGGGGCCACAATTATTCCGGGCCTCAACAAGTGCGCGACTCTGACATGAAAAACATCATCAAGAAAGTAACGAACGCAATCAACCCATCAGAATCCGGGAAGCTGACAAAAGCAGCCCAAAGTATGAAAGACAAACTACAAGCTACACTATAAACACCCCAACATAGCCATGTCGAAAACTCGAAGGCTGAAAGGGGGTACTCGTAGCAAAAATTGGATTGGATTGGAACGTCGATGGGGAAATCTGGATTTGTTTGGTCAGAAACCTGTCTAAAAACTATGCCTGTATATCGGACTGTACTTCAGTTAGGGGCGGGTTTCTTGAGGGTTGGCGAACCGGGTAGAGAGTTCGAAATCAACCGCAGGCGATTAGGAAGCAGATCTCATTGCGCTCATGGTATGAGCGTTGACCGCTCCGAAAACATTGGCAAACTACTGAAGGTAGTAAATAGTTGTAATTCTCTTTGATAACTGATTGGACACCTGTTTTAAGAAAGTACTAATTTGTGTTGTTTGTTGTTATGTATATGATTCTGTTTCGTTCTTGTTATTCCGCTGTTGAAGACTTGGGTCAGAACGTTCGCCTGTGTCTGTGCATGTTTTCCCTTTTCGTCCGTCGAGTTTCTCATTTATACTTTTTTTTCGTGTTTTCCGTCGAACTCCCGTCTAGACTCGACAGCAGCATTCCACTTTTATTGATACCATACTGAAAGCAAACAGGCTGAAAAACATCTGATGGCTGCGGAAATGTGGTTTCTGAGGGAAATGCAAAGAATACCATCGACGGACAGAAATACCAATGACCAAGTCCTACAAGAAATAAATGAAAATTGTAAACTGATTAGAGAAATTAGATGTGGACAGACATTATATGGTCACGTTATTAGAAGAAATAAATTGGATAACTTTGTGACAACTGGCAAGATCGAGGGGAAGAAAACAAGGGGAGGGCAGAGAAGTAAATACAAGGATGGCTTGACCACGTGGTATGGTCAAGACAAGAACATTGAACTGATCCACGACTCTGGTGATCGAGTGAGATGGCGAAACATGACCACCCACGCTTATCGGCATGGCACAGGATGAATGAATACTAAAGTTCAAATGTTTTGTAAACTACATACAGCCAATATCCCCCTGGGTTGACTGCACCGTCCCGTAAAAGGACGCGCAACTAGCTTTATAGCTCAGGATACTAACGGTTACAGTAGCAACTGTGTGGGGCGGAAAGAGTTATTTTTAAGAAACCGCTGTGTGCACTATGTTCATCTCTGCACGTACGCAACAGTAGGTAAAACAAAACAGACTATATCACCAAACATTAAGTCGCTATGCGACAGGGTCAGAAAACAGGTTTAACTCTTGTCATCCACGTAGCGTCTATATTCGATTCGATTTCATCATTACCCCTACCCCGTTCAACTTCAAGGAGAAGTTATAGCTATGGTCCATCATCGGCACAGAATGATAGTCCTGTGACTGAGTCAGCCGCAAAAGCAGCTGTCCATGGTTTTACCCTCACAGGATATATTAATCCAAAGGTGATTGTTGTCCTTATCAGTTAATGGACTATATCATATGTTATCCAAACATTTGAGATTTATATTTATAGTTTCTGGTTCACAAAAGCCTCTGCTTTAACATATCTTATACATTTTATGACACAAATGAAAATCGTAAATTGATTAGAGAAATTAAACGTAGACAGTCAAAATTGTTGGGGCATTTTATGAGAAGAAATGAATTGGAGAACTTGGTGACAGCTGGCAAGATCGAAGGGAAAAGACCAACGGGAAGACCGAGAAGTAAATACCTGGATGGCTTGACCACATGGCATGGTCGAGACGCTGATCCACGACTCCGGTGATCGAGTGAAATGACGAGTCATGACCGCCCACGCTTTCCGGCATGACACATGATGGATGGATACATTCTATAAACCGTGTATACGTGTAGTGTTGGGTGTTTATGTAGGAAACAAAAAATGTTTGCATATCCTTTACAGGACATCGCTGTCAACATCAGCATCTTTCAGCTGACTGTTGATTTCTTGGCAAGATTACGCTCATTGATTTGTTTATGTAGGAACGGCCGCAAAACCCAGCGAGTTAAACTGACAGCAATCGTTGTGTGTTTACACTTGTTTACAGTCACACTTTACAGTTTACTATCCTCCTGTCATTTTTCGACGGCCATCCATTGCATTTGCCGGCTTCGTGGCTTAGAGGTTATGACTTTTCTCCTTAATCTCGTATACTCTCGCCGGTAACGTGATGACGGTTCAAATCAGCAGTGGTTCGAATCGCATCGGTAACTTACGGGGTATGTGAGCCGGCCGCTCAGAAATCAATGGCAAACTACTGAGCGTAATCTTGCCAAGAGATCAACAGACAGCTGAAAGATGCTGGTGTTGACAGCTAAGTCCTGTAAAGGATATGCTTTAAAAAAAAAAAAATCCATTGCATTTACGGCGACTGGAAGCAGGGGCTGTCACACCTTTCACCGTGCTACCCTAGAGTTTGTGCTTACTTGGGTTATCTCCCTGAATGTTCGCGTTCTGGGCACACCCTTCGAGAGTTGGGCGGTTAGTGAACTGGCGGTTAGTGAACTGACGAACGAACGGGCCATTGCTTCTTTCATTCCCGGTTAGTAAGAGGGCGCCACACCCATAGCAATCCTGCCATTGTCCGCTACACATGTGCTATCGGGCGGGTGTGGTGCATTTTTGTGACCGTAACTACACTTCACAGCGCAGTAGGTAGCCTGATTGTTCGATTCCGACACGTGTCTAAATAGTTTTATCACAGGTCGATGTCTTCTTTTTCTAGGTCAACTGTCATATACTGCATGTAGTACCTTGCGGCGTAGACATTAAGGCCGCCTGGCTAATGCAATCGCCGTAAACTGCAGGTTAGGGTTTTATTTTCCTTGACAGAAAAAAATCCACACCTTACCGAGGATTCGAACCCCGATCTCCTTACTATCAGCATAAAGTGGGGGTTATACCTTCTACCACAGTGGTTCTAAACCTTTTTTTGGCCTATGCCCGCCTTTACCATATATTCAGAACGTCATTCCCCTCTTTCGAATTTGCTCACTATAAATGCCCCCCCCCCCCCCCACCATTACACATTATACATAAAAATGGAAGCTAAATTTAATAACACATACTAGAACGAGTCTAGACATCTACATAAAACGTGATTTGCGGTCTACTTACGCTATAAAACGAATTTCATTAGGGCAAGAAGTACAGAACCGTAAAATTTAGAGGGAAAAACAATATCAAGTAACTGGTTCTTGTATTAATGCGATCTTGAAATAATCTTAATTCCTCCCCCTCCCCCCCTCGGAAACCCTAAAATCCCCCCTCCCGCCGGTTGAAAACCACTGTTCTACCACAATCGTAAAGTTTGGTGGGGTGGGGGTGTTTCAATGTTTCAATTCTACCACCAGTATAAAGTTAAGGTGCTACCATTTTGCTACAAGTACAAGCACTTCGAAATCAATGACATTGGAATAGACATCAACTACCGATTTGGTGGAAAGGTGTTCAATCTCAGAAGGCTGAAAGCTAAAACCAAAACTACCAGTGACACCGTCAAAGAGCTCTTTTTTGCTGACGATTGAGCTCTAAATGCCAACTCAGAGGCAGACATGCGACACATCGTTTCAGCTTTCTCATATGCCTGTGCCAACTTTGGGCTTAATATCAACTTGGAGAAGACTGTATTTATGTACCAGACAGCTCCAGGGATTAATCACACCGAGCCGAATAGCAAAGTAGCAAAGTGAATGATCATAGACTAAGTGTTGTGGACAAATTCACCTATCTTGACAGCACTGTGTCCCAAGCTGCCGCAATTGATGACGAAGTGAATGTAAGAAATTCCAAAGCCAGCGTGCTCTTTGGCAGACTGTACAACAATGTGTGGGACAGAAATGGAACAAGCCTGCAAAGCTGAAAGTCTACAAAGCAGTTGTATTATCCACACTGCTACACTTCAAACTTGCGAAGCAAACATGACTGCAAGAGCTGTGGAAAAAAGGCTGGACAAAAAAAAAAAAAAAACACTGCGGGAGATTCTCATTCTGGAACGCCAAGCATCCTTAGCCCTACTTGTCAAAGAACACTTCGAGCCAAAATAGGTCTTACCAGCCATCTTAGAACTCACGGCTCCAAACTTTTAACCCTACTGGGAGAAATGAATGGTCATCATCATTCTTGATGGACAAATACCACAAGTGCAAGTAAAGGGTGCTACTTTTCTACCAACATTATTGTGAGGTGGTGATTGTACGCTACCACTTGTATTGTGTAGGGGTGAATCATAGTGTTTGTCATGTAATCATACCGGTTGACTGGGGATAGTCAACAGTCAAACGCTCATCGTATAGCAAGTCAAATAATACACTGACTATGTCAGGTCTTAGTCAGATATGACTGAGCTACTGTCAACAACTTAACTGACAGGCATCATCGGGTACTTCTCACACACCCATACAAGACAACTTGCAAGTCGTGTGGGAGGCAAAATGCATGGTCCATTTTATTGCCGTTGGCTCGCTTACAAGCGGTAAACAGTCGCTAATGCAATACACAATATACAGCCACAGAATTATCTAACACAAACTGCTAACCCTATGCTAACTCTATCTACTAGTGAACACAAAACTCCTAACGTTATTCTAAACGATGTGAACGCCCCAAGTCCAGTCTCCCGTCTGCCGAACATCTCTCCCGTGGTTACACACCACGCGGGGTGACCTTCTCCTTCGTGCGTGTTACCTCACATCGCACGCTGCTGGCAAAACGTGGCCTGTTGAGTGTCTACTCAACTGTGCTCTGGCTTCATGAGGTGTGGTGGTATCGTGATTAGAGTGCTAACTCTCTGCACACCGCCTGCGTGTATCATGAGGGAGTGGCTAACCTTCCACTATTCCCTCCTCTCCCCTGCTCTTGCCTCGGGCA
This sequence comes from Cepaea nemoralis, assembly GCA_014155875.1. Taxonomy (NCBI): domain Eukaryota; kingdom Metazoa; phylum Mollusca; class Gastropoda; order Stylommatophora; family Helicidae; genus Cepaea; species Cepaea nemoralis. Next base: position 296,230 of record JACEFZ010012226.1, read on the forward strand.
CCGCACCTCCTCCTGGTCCCTCCAGGATTGACCGCTCTCCCTGGCGGAGGGGATGTGGTCGAGTCTTTGACACACACCCGCCCCTCTTGTGTTGCGTCATCACTTTCACTTATTGGTTGTGACGCAAGGAGGTTTCTACACAAAAAATTAGTGTCTCTAATTTTTGTCAAAGACTCTAGATAACCTGGCTCTGGGCTTTCCAATAGACTTTTAACACCTATTGTCACAATGTAGTAAAGCCTCACTTGGCTACTGGCAATCGCCACAAACTTGACTGGTTGGCGTGAGCCCCTTCTCACCTGCTATATTATATTTATCAGAGGTATGTCTGAACCGGACCGTTGTCTTATAAGACCTGCCCTCACATAGTAAATTAACTTACTACCCATACAAAGTTGACTTTCTTAGGGTCAACACATGAATTGCTTCATGTCCCCCATATAATATTTAACAACCATTCTACAAGAGTGTGTGCGACAGGCTTTACCTCCTTCGCTTCCGCGCGTAAGACTTCATTACACTGTTAATTTAGTTCTTCGTTGTCTATTATGTCCCCTGGCCCCAAAGTTATCTGCCTTTGATCTACAAATAGTGTATGCAATTTATATGTTTGTTTTTCTGGTTGTTTGCGTGTTTGGATGGAATAACTCTACTAATCTAACTTCTACCCTATATTTCTACTTTATCTGTGTATGTATGTTAGTTTTTTGAGTGTCATAAATTTGTTCAATGTGGCCACAAACAGGTGTATAACACTAATTCGTGACTACATTCCATTGTTATGAGACCCAAAATACTGTATTCTAAGTTCTAAACTATATCACAGACCACACATTCACACCAACACAATTTCCCTAGCGAAAACCAACATTAACGCACACAAATATTAAAAGTCGTGGCAGGCAGCAGAAGAATTTGCTGACTGCTTGCATTCTCTCCCGTCTATCTTTCATTCATTCTCACTTTCACACTTCTGTCATACTCCTTTCACCCTTACTTCTATCACACATCACTCATCCCTCCATACTTATTCTTCTGCTTATTTAAAAACCTTGGAGTGAGACTGTACACGTTTGGCTCAGTTTGAGATGATTGAGCCTCATGACTGTGCGCTAGACATTGCACGAGTCATATATGTACATTATATTTACATGGGCGAGACAGGGTTGATGGCTTGTCCCTTTGATCTCATCATCTAGTATGTTACACTAACCTAACGTATCATATTTTATATTATAATAAACTATTCTCCTTTTATAACTAAGTATTTAATGTGTTACCTAAGTTCTATTATGTTAATTATATTATCTGTTTATCCTACTCGTTATGTTTATCTAATCTAGGGGATGTAATGTAACTATTTAAATGTAATTAGTGTGATATGAGTTATGTACCTTAATTACCTGGATGATGTGAACATAAATTATGTACTTTTCTAATACTATACTATCTATTGTTGTTAGATTGAAAATGAATCATATGATTAATGTTCTTAATTTAAATTATGTAAATGATGTATGTAAAATGATATTACTAATTACTGGTAATGTTTGATCGATGGTATGGTTTTCCTTAATATGGAATAAACTTAACCTAAACTAAAGCTAAATGAAATGTAACACTCTAAATGGTACTATTTCTATTAAAATTTTACTTTAGCTTGTAATTACCTATTTTTTTACGTCTAACCTAATATTTTAAGCTACATAGCTGGGTTGATTACTGTACTACCTATACTATTTAAATAAATGAGAATTATTATATTACCTAATTCTATCTCTCATCTATCACTATGTTAAAATATTATCTTACATATCACATTAAGTTTATATACATGGTATTCAGTTCTCTCAGGTTAGTAGTTGCCTTCATGTTTGTATATTGGTATAGGCACAATATAACTACATAATTTGCCTGGGTATCTGAAATACATTTTACGGTCATAATAATGTTCATCGGTAGTGCACGTGTAGAGATTCGCTGGTGTCGTAGCTTAGTCTTTATGTGTCTGAAATTAAACACTGTTCTGACACTGTTTTCTACATTTCACACAAATGATACACCGGCCTGGAGCTTAGTTGGAAATGAGCTGTCCTGATTCACACGGTAGTATCTAAGTTCTGTAGCACAGTTCTTAAGTTAATGTCTACGGACACATGATAGTTCGTTGTACTTGGTACACTCTTAAGCACACCATGGGTGTATATGTAACCTATTTTACATAGCATATTGTACTGTATTCATGTACTAACTATCACTTTACATTATTATGTGGGATTTCAGGTATTATTACCTCAGATGGTCTACTGAGGGTATCAGCCAGAATGTTGTCCTTACCCTTGATATGTTCTATACTAAACGTATAGTTCTGAAGTATCAGAGACCACCTGTATATCCGGTCGTTTCTGTGCACCCCAGTTTGGATGACCGTAATGGGAGAATTATCTGTCTGGACAATGAAGTGTACACCCGCCAGAAATCGATGGAGCTTCCTCAGTGAATAGATGACGCTGAGGGCTTCCAGTTCTGCTATCGAATATCTGGACTCGGCAGGTGTGATCTTACGGCTCACATAACAAATCGGATGGAAGATGCCCTCATAAAATTGGCCCTAGGACTGCAGCGATGGAGACCCTGCTGGCATCTGTCCTAAGATAATAAACGAGCCCAGGATTAGGCAAGCGGAGGATGGGAACATCACTAAAAAGAATTTTCAATTTTGACAATGCAGAAATTAATATGCATCTTTCACATCCAATTTTACTGATGCTTTTAATACATTAGAAAACACACTAGTTATTTCAGCTAGGTTTGGAATAAATTTACTATAGTAATTAACTAATCCCAAAAGACTTCTAACCTGCTTTTTCGTAGTAGGCATGGTTAGATTCATAATTTTTGTAATAATCCTATTGTCAGTCTTCAGTTGACCTTGAGAGATGACATGACCCAAAAATTCAATTTCTTTTAGGCCTAATTCAACTTTACTCGGTTTGACAGTGAGACCGAAGAGTCGCAAACCTATCAAAGACATGTCTCAGTTTCAGTAAGTGTTGTCGTCCAGTCTTCAGTATGGACACATATATCATCTATATAGGTCACAGTATTCGTCACTCCATGTAATTAGATCTCTAGTTAAGCGCACGAAAGTGGCAGGAGCATTTCGAAGTCCGAAGAAGAAATCGCCACTCGTATAGTCCTAAAGGTGTTGAAAACGCAGTAAGATGCATAGATTGAGCCTGCATCGGGACCTGCCAGTATCCTTTAGTAGATCTAGTTTTGAAAAGATTTTAGAAGTATAACATGTCCAAGATAAGATCTTCGCAGGAAGGAATCGGTTCTGCGTCGATCTTAGTGATGTTATTAAGTATTTCGATAGTCCACACAGAGTCGAATTGTGGAATCCTTCTTCTTAACTAGGACGATTGGAAACGAGTACTCAGATGTAGACTTTTGGATAATCCCGCTAGCCTCTAATTAAGAATTTCCTTATTTAGATTTTCCCTATAGCTAAGTGGGATACGAGTACGGCCTACATTTAATAGGCTTGAGGTCCGAAAGAAGAATGAGTGTTCGATTCTGTCCGTTCTACCTGGGATGTCAGAGAATAGGTCTTTGTATTCAGTAACTAAATCAACTAATTGTCTTCGTTGAATGTCCTGTTAGTCCCTGATCTATATGTATACTGTCCAATGTCGCCGTTTTGTCTACAATGGGAACGGGTAGTTCCATTCCGTCGTCGTCTACCTGATTCAGTACAGTGGTGGTGCTAAGTGTGTATTCTGTGCACTCACTAGATGTCTTGCCATTGTCGGAACTGCCAGTCTCGCTAACTAGTGTAGTTGCGTTATGTATGTCTGTCGTCTGATCACTTGGTGTTATTGCAATATGTTCGTCTGTCTCTACTCCTGTCTCTTGTCTTGAAAAGTACGGTTTCAACATGTTGACATGGAATATCTTTAAGTGTCCGTTTATCGATATTTCATAGTCAACATCTGAGATTTTGCGTACCACCTTGAATGGCCCTTGCCATGAGGTAAGTAATAAATTTCTTTTGTCTGGAAGAAGCAAGAGTATGTCTTGCTCTGGTTCAAGCTCGATTGTTCTTGCACCTTTGTTGGCATAATTGGCGGTAGATTTGACCCTTCCTCTCCAAAGCTGCCTTAGCTATCACACACGATTTCATGATCTTGTCATCGTGTTTCTGTCACCATTTCATAAGGTGTTTTTGGGGTAGGAATTTCTATCGAATTAGTTAATATCTGATGGTAGATGGTTAGGGGTCCACGTGGGTTAGCCCCGTAAACTAATTCAAACGGTGAGAAACCCGTGCTTGAATGGGGAATCTCCCGATAGGCGAACAGCACTGTTGGTAACAGTGTATCCCAATCAGCTGGGTTTTCTGCTGTCACCTTAGCCAGCATATGCTTTAGATCACCGTTAATTTTCTCTACAATTCCGTTGCTGGCTGGGATGGTATGCTGTCGTAAAATGTTGTTTAATACCTAACATTTTTGTAAGGGCTTGCGTTGCAGCCGATATGAACTGAGTTCCACGATCGGATAAAATGGTTCGTGGAATCCGAATCGTGAGAACAGATGTAGAAATACATTGGCAACGTCTTTGGAGGTGATGTATTTCAAAAGCTACTGCCTCAACCCACCTTGTACATAGGTCGACCATTGGTCAATATGAAGCGATTTCCTTTGCTGGACACCTGGTCTAAAGGGGTCCAACAATATCTACTGCCACACTTTCAAATGGCCTAGAAGCCAGTGTAGAAGGCTGTACTTCAGCTGTAGGATGATTACCGTTACGTACTAATTGTTGACAGGACATTACACGAACGACAAAATAATTTTATGTCATTGCAAAAACCTGGCCAATAGAAATGAGCCTGAATTCTGGCCCTGGTCTTATCATATGCAAGATGACCAGCAAACGGTGACTCATGTGCAATCTTTAGCACAGTTAGACGGTGTTGTTCAGGTAACACCGTTTGCTGAATCTCATGGTTACCAGTAGTATAATATCTAGTTAAGATGCCATTATTCAGTCTAAAGACCCAAGATGCATTCTTGGTTATTTTTGGCTTTATCTTTTAGCAATTTTAAGTATGGAGACACACTGGGGTCAGCTTTTTGCTGTTTTATAAATTCTTGTCTGCTGTTGTCATCAGAGCCAGTTGGAGAAAGCAACAGTAGTCTCTCATCTTGAAGTGTGTCTTGATGTTTCACACTGTCTGCTCTTGTTGTTGCATTAGCTGCATTTAATTTCTCCCATGCAACTATTTCTTCATTAGTACATTGTTTCAGTTGGGGTAAGCACCCCAAAATTAAGTCAGTACAAGGGTTGTTTAGTATTGCACAAGTAAAGGTACCAGAGAGAAAAGGAGAATCAATATGGGCTTTTGCCAAAGGGTAAATTTCAATATTACCCGAGAAGGTACGGCATTTGACAGTATCACCTGTGTAATCACCCGGATTAACCAGTTCTTTCCGAAGACCAATAAGGGTGCTGCCGCTGTCCAGCAAACACTGGCATGGTACATCATTGACCATTGCATTGTGGAACACAAGATTGCCTCTGGAGGCTAGTGCTGCGTTTACATTCTCAGATGAGAATGGTACTGTATGTCCACATTCTAGTTTTCCGTCTGTATGGAATTGGTGACATCGTTCACAGCTGTCGAAGCTTACATATCGTATGCACCACAAACATTTTCTGCTTGGTTATTAGGTAAGTCACTTTCACTCTCAGACTCATTCTCACTATCACCATCTGAAGAGGTGTCAATCAAAATGGCATTACTGGCTTTCATACGCTGCCGGCCAAGGCACTTATTACTATAATGGCCATAACAGGAACAAAAAAAACATTTGATTGCACGCCTGTATGCAGATCTTTTACTTTGCTGTTTCTTGATCACATTTTCAAGATGCGCCGGATAATTTGGCGATTTGTCACACATAGCATAAGTGTCATGTAAAAGGTGACAATGGATACATTTTTCCATTTTCCCTATCTTTCTTATCGTATTTCTGATAAGGTTTCCTATTACTTTGGTAGTTTTTAGTTTGGTCTTTGACGAAGGAAACTATTTCAGAGTCATTTGAGGTCTTAAACACATCTCTGTTAGAAGAAAAATATGCTGATCCTTTCTTTTCAAACTGCTCTATGTTTTCAATGTCTGACTGCTGCAAAAATTTGGCAAAAGGAGAAGGAATGGTGGATATAACCTTATCCATAGTAATTAAGTTTTTTAATCTATCAAAGTCTTTTCCTATGTTAGCTGCTTTAAGCCACCTGTTTAGTACACTCTGTACATTTGAAACATAATCAATAAAGGTTTCACTAGGTTTAGGTTTTAGATGTGAGAACTGAACTTGATACCCAGGGGCATCAAGTAAAAAGTGCTGCATAATCCTATCATGGATGTATTGATAGCTAGATCTAAGCTCTGTTGGTATAGTTTCTATTACTTTGAGGGGCTCACCACTGAGATTTTTTGTATAAATTGGGGCCCACATCTCTAATGGAACTTGGTGGTATTTAAATTGATATTCTACATTCTCTGTCCATGCTGATATTGAGTCTTCTTTACAATATGGTTTGATAATATTTTTGTATTTATTGACTTATTTTCCTCTTGTTGACTTCTTAGTTTAGTGGCAGAGATCTCTGAGTGTGACTCTACGTCCATGCTTTTCATTTTCAACTGTGTCTCTGATTCTACTTGAATCTGTTTTTCTTTTAGTTCTCTGTCCTGATCTAATTGCTTTTGCCTTACTTCTAACTCTTTCTGTTTTATTTCCTTATCCTGTTGTAATTGTTGTTGCTTAACTTCCAATTCTTTTTGTTTTATTTCTTTATCATGTTCTAACTGTTTCTGTTTTGTTATCTCAGCTAGTTGAGCAATCTCTTTTTGATGCTGTCTTTCTTGTTCTCTTTCTCGTGCGTGTTCGTCCCTCTCCGCATTCTCTTTTCGTGTTTGTTCTTCTTTTGCTTCTTTAAATTTCTGATCTGCATATTGTTGTAGTTCTTTTCCTGTTAATTCTAGTTCTTTGCCTGCTTTTATGAAATCTGATAAAGTTGCCATCTTACTTTAGTACTTGGCTAACAGTGATAGGCAATGATGACTTTAATCAATTATTTATCTTTGATATGTTATGTTTGATCTTATCTGATCACTATCAGTTGTGCTTTCTGTTTATACCCTGCCCAGATTTATCTTGCAGAAAAACCGAGTACACAAATATGTCAATGCGTTACAAGCTGAAAAAGAGATGCACTATTAATCAAATTGCATGCCACAATATATAAGTGTACTCAGCTTTAACGTTCCCGAGGATCCGGGAACGGAACTCCGTTGCCACAGGTCACCTTGGTACTTTAGGGTGGAGACACGTGTCGTTACCAGCAAACTATATTTGGTACACAGGGCCGTAATCAGGTGTAGTTCGCCCTTTGATATGCAGGGCCGTAGTAATCAGGCCTATTACACGATATGTTAACCCAGACCCCTATGGACAATGACTTAGACAATGACAGACAGATTCACGAACAACTAGAATATGTATTAAATAAATTAAATGTCAATGTCCTGTCTTTGCTCTATCAGTTATTGCCTTACGTTACTAATCTATTTAATTTCTGTACGTGTTGTGCAGGCAAGTATCATCTGCCTGGCCAAAAAATAGTTCCATCGTGACGGTAAACACAGAGAAAATATGACCAAAAATATGCATATCTGGTTTTAAAGAAATAAAAATAACATCATAATGTTTAAATAAATAAGTATATTCCTTTAATAATTGAAATAAATCAATAATAAATGATATAACGTACCGATTCAGGCGGGCAGCCGTTTAGCAATTCTTTACACACTCGATTGCTGTATGCTAATGAGCCCAGACGACTGTTTGTCAATCATCTGACGTCACAGCACAGCGCGATGAAAAATCGATATTGTCGGCTGGCTTTGTATCGCTCCGCCGTGAATCATTTTTGGTACTCATTTCTCACCAAAAAGGTAAATATATAAATAAATATAAGAAAACAAGAATATTAATACTTACAGCTTTGATGAATACATACTTCGACTAAATAAATATTTCATAAACACAATTAAACAGTTTAATACGTCACGATAGGCACATTTCTAGCTTGCAAAATTTCTCTCGTCTGCACAAATCACCGTCACTACACAAATTAAACCCTAGTCTAGAGCCTCGTGGACGAGTGGAGTAGCTTGAATATTACATTCAAGCTTCACTTCTGACAACCACAATTACCCTGGCCTGTCAACAACTTAACTGACAGGCATCATCGGGTACTTCTCACACACCCATACAAGACAACTTGCAAGTCGTGTGGGAGGCAAAATGCATGGTCCATTTTATTGCCGTTGGCTCGCTTACAAGCGGTAAACAGTCGCTAATGCAATACACAATATACAGCCACAGAATTATCTAACACAAACTGCTAACCCTATGCTAACTCTATCTACTAGTGAACACAAAACTCCTAACGTTATTCTAAACGATGTGAACGCCCCAAGTCCAGTCTCCCGTCTGCCGAACATCTCTCCCGTGGTTACACACCACGCGGGGTGACCTTCTCCTTCGTGCGTGTTACCTCACATCGCACGCTGCTGGCAAAACGTGGCCTGTTGAGTGTCTACTCAACTGTGCTCTGGCTTCATGAGGTGTGGTGGTATCGTGATTAGAGTGCTAACTCTCTGCACACCGCCTGCGTGTATCATGAGGGAGTGGCTAACCTTCCACTATTCCCTCCTCTCCCCTGCTCTTGCCTCGGGCACCGCACCTCCTCCTGGTCCCTCCAGGATTGACCGCTCTCCCTGGCGGAGGGGATGTGGTCGAGTCTTTGACAGCTACCATATAACAGTAGTCGGTACTACCTGCTGTCTGTGAGCGCTGATAGTAGAGCGACGCACTCCAAACCTGACACCTCCTTCCAACTCCTTCAGGCGGAGGAGTCAAGAAGAAGAAGAAGAAGAAGAAGAAGAAGAAGAAGAAGAAGCAGAAGAAGAAGAAGAAGAAGAAGAAGAAGAAGAAGAAGAAGAAGAAGAAGAAGAAGAAGAAGAAATGCACGTCTGCTCGGACATGCGCAAGTTGTGTTGAAATAAATGCGCTGACACCAGAAAGCAATGGCAAACTACTGAGCGTAAACTTGCCAAGAAATCACAGCCAAACAATGCTGCGGTTGACTGCGACGTCCCATAAAGGATATGCAAGTAACTTTTTAAGTGGACACTGGCTTAGGTCAGTGTCCACATTTTTAAAATCAACCAGAAAGTCGATCTTCTTTTCCTGATACTTTTATTGTTAGAAGACCTGGGCCTATGCACTAACCCATACCTTCTTCTTATAGTTCATGCCGTGTGGCATTGGTGATCATGTATGTCCACAGCTCCCTGTCTTGTGTGCTGCCAATTATTTCTGATACTAACGTTCCACCACGCCATGATGTCACTGTCCAGCATCTTCTCTCTTCACACCTTCCCCCCTGCTTCTTTTCCCCTGCAACTTTTCTGTTGAGACAACATACTTCAGCCTTCCCTTCTAATGACACGCCGAAAGAATGTAGACTCATCTCATCTCATCATGTTCCTCTTGTACCTTGCGGTGTCGAGGTGAAGTATAAACATCGTGAGAGTGCCCGATTATGGGCTTCATGTATCGATATTCCCATTTTTTTTAAACGTTGCATTTCCCTTTCAGGACGTTGCAGTCAACATCAGCATTTTTCAGCTGCTGTTGATGTACTAGGCAAGTGTTACGTTCAGTAGTTTGCCATTGCTTTCTGAACGACCGGCTCCCATACCAACACGTTATAACTCAACGCGACACGGTCTGCTGCACAAATCGGTCGTAGCTGAGTTTCGAACGCCTGGTACTCGGCTCACGAACCGCGTTCGCAAGCCTTTGGCCACAGAGACCGGCGATATTCCCATGGACTCTGCTATTCCCTCCGTCCAACGTTTACGTGGTCGGCCTCTTCCTGTGTTTCCCTCTGGTCTGTACATCATTGCTTGTTGTGGTATGCTGTTGACTGGTAACCTACTTGCATAGCCAAACCATTTGACTTGCTGCTTTCTAATAAAATCTAGTGCTGCTATAACCCCTACTTTAGTCCTGATTTCTTCATTTCTGATCTTATCTCTTCTTGATACGTTGAGTATTATTCTCAGGAATTTCATTTCTATTGTGATTTTTCTTTTCTCTTTTTCTGTCATTGTCCAGGTTTGGCATTGGTAACATAGAATTGGTAGGAAGATTGTGTTGTAAAGTGCTTTCTTAGTAGTTATTGATACATGTTTGTTCTTTAGTATTGGTGCCATTTGTCCAATGAGCTGGTTTGCCTTATTGCATCTATTTTCAATCTCGTCTTCTGATCTGTCATTTGATGATATTATACTTCCTAGGTACTTGAAACTCTTTACTTGTTTCAAGGGATGTTCGTTTAGGTGAATTGTTGTTTTTTCTTCTTTATGTACAGTCATTACCTCTGTTTTGCTTGTGCTAATTTTCATGTTCCCTACACATTTCGTTTAGACCAGTGGTTCTCAACCTTTTTTGGCCCGTGCCCCCCTTCACCATATTTTCAGAACGTCATTCCCCCTCCCCCTTCCTATAAAAAATTTGGCCCGTGCCCCCCTTCATATTTTCAGAACGTCATTCTCTCTTCCCCCCCCCCCTCCTTTCATATTTCCTACCTAAAAATCCCCTCACCCCTTCACAGTATACGTAAAAATGGAAGGTAAATGTAATAGCATATACTAAAACAAGTCTAGACATCCACATAAAACGTGATTTGTGGGTCTACTTCTTTCTTATATATAAAAGGCAATCTCCGTATTTATGTATCTATGTATGTCCTTTATGCGCTCGCGAACGGCCCATCCGATTGAGATGAAATTTTCTACACGCCTTCCTTTCATTCCAGAGCTGTCAACTGTGATATTTTTTTAGTGTGAAATCGCCTGCTTACTCAGTATTATTTCATTTTTCATTATAATTTTATATATTTCAGGGGACCTAACTCCGTAAAAGTTATTTCAAGGGGCATAACTTTTCTGTATAACTTATAGTCATATTGTGGCATCGTTTTCAAAGATTTATAAACTCTGTGTCCATAGTTATGTACCGGCATATGAGTTATAATAAATAATGATACAAACTGTAAGGCATTTTCAAAGTTTTCATAAAAATAATGCACAATGCATAACATTGTAACTCATCTTTATTTGCTTAAGAAGTTACTGTAGTCATGCAGGTGATTAGTAAGCGTTTTCATTAAAAATAATGTATGGTGTGTGGAAGGACATTCTTTTAAGTTACTTTTGTTGTTGTATGAATTTAATGAGAACTTATATGACTACTTATATGAATTAAATGAGATGCTCCCCACCAGGGACTGGGCGAAGCCGGACAGGGTCAGGCAGACAGACAGACAGACAGACAGACAGACAGATAGTCGGTAACGGGAACGGGAACTTATATGACTACTTATATGAATTAAATGAGATGCTCCACACCAGGAGCTGGGCAATGCCGGGCCGGGTCAGACAGACAGACAGACAGACAGTCGGTAACGGGAACGAGAACTTATATTACTACTTATATGAATTAAATGAGATGCTCCCCACCAGTGACTGGGCGAAGCCGGGCAGGGTCAGCTAGTACTTTATAAAATGAGTTTTAGAAGGATGAGACGTACATAACTGTAAAGTATGAAGGGAAAAACAATATCAAGTAATTGGTTCTTGTATTAACGCGATATGGAAATAGTCTTAATTCCCACCCCCCTGGGGGGGGGGGGGGGAATTCCCCACCGGTTGAGAACCACTCGTTTAGACTATTCATGTGGTCTTGTAATTTCAGCTTCTGATTTTGCTGTTAATGCTTGGTCATCCGCAAACAGTTCTCTAATGGTTAGATTTGGAGATGGTTCTTCTTCTGTGTTCTCATCATGCGGTCTCTGTTTGGCTGGTTTCTTTACATATGTTGTCTATATATGTTATGAACAAGAAAAGGGACAGGACACAATCTTGTCGTACTCCAGATCTTGTGGTGAAGGGTTCTGAGTGTCCTCCAGTTGCTCTCACTGTGCATTCACTGTTGTTGTATATATAAGCTTCTACATAGGTTTGTTAGATGTGTAGTCACTCCATATTGTCCCACAGCTTGTTTCTATCTGCTCTATCAAATGCTTTTTCTTGGTCATGTGGACCGTCTTCTTCTAATGCGAGTAACCAGTTCTCATTGTGAGTTCACTTCTTTCAAGATATCTTCATTGTTCTTTCTGTTTATCCACGATGTTCTCATTATGCTTCTGTAAATCCACAACTCCCCAGCTTCCACATAATTCCTCTCGTGTCTGCTAATTATCCATGATTGGCTTCCACACATCAGGATTAGCTCATTATTGCTCTTGAACAATCTTTTCCTTGCTACAATTGACAAGGATTAATTGCAAAGAATATTCTTCACCTTGTGTGCTCCATTCGCTTGGACTATTCTACATTTCACAGCTGCGCGCAGTTTGGCTGCAGGCCGCGTTGGCTGAATGAGTCAATGTAAGCATCTGTGAGTGGGTTAGTGACTCTCTGTAGGCATCTGTGAGTGACCGAGTCAGTGTAGACATATGTAAATGAATGAGTGAGACATGGAGGGAACTACAGAAAACAGCAAACTACTGTATATGCCTGCTTGGCGTGAGTCGGCTCAAGGACTATGCTCTAATGGGCAGAAGAAAATGTACTGGCCACCCAGCCAATATCCAAATCACACATACGCAAAATCAACACCTGCAAACTGAGATGAGCTTCCAACTTAACTATCTGAGACCAAATAAGAAATGATGTTAGACAGACAGTGGGATCAACGCCCTCTGCCACATTTTAGAAAGGCAGAAGATCAAATGGATCAGCCGTCTAGTTAGAATGCAACACCATCAGTTACTAGCACAGGCGCTACATGAAAGAAGATCTGACACGAGAGCAAGGGGGCGCATGAGAAGAAAATGGATCAACTACAAAGTCATTGCACAATCACAATCAATGACACTATCCACTGCCACCCACTGGAAAACGGAACGTCAATTATTTCTCCCCACAACACTTGTCAGCAAATGTGGGAGATGATGATGACCCTCCTTTGGGATCAAAACACCTTTAGTCACCTGCCTATCGTTGTATATTCTCATTCTTGTGTTTGGACGAGACAAAGAAGCCATCAGCTCTGAGGCATTCCAAGTTCTTCGCCACAATCATCATGCTGCATTGATGTCCCTCATGCTCCCAAAGCTACCTGTGTTTCCCCGAAATTAAGACCTACCCCTAAAATAAGCCCTAGCATGATTTTTCAGCCTTGCTTGCCATGGATGAAACTGCAATGTTTATGGGTCTGAAATGACAACTGATCAGACAGATCTCGGGATTTCGAGAGTTATGACAATGTTCCAGAAGAAGACATGACTGTATTTGAATAAATGTAGAATTTTGTACATGAATTAATGTAGATTTTTGTATCTGAAAAAAAAAAAAGACATTCTCCGAAAATAAGCCCTAGTGCATTTTTTAAAGCTAAAATTAATATAAGACCCCATCTTATTTTCGGGGAAACACGGTAGAATAAGTAAAACAAATACAAAGTGGGAATGATCAGCTTTACACGAACACAATCAAGGTGACAAATTGAATGGTGTGGCTAGAAAACCTTAAATTAGCACTGAAATACAGACACCGATAAAACTATATTAACAATAAAAAAAGTCACTTAGCCGAGATACTGGTTTCTGAAGAAAATACCATACATAGATGGACAGAAAACAGAACGAGACAATTCTTCAAGAAATAAATAAAAACTGCACTGATTAGAGAAAAACACAATCCATCAAAACTTTTGGGACACTTTATGAGGAGATATTAACTTGAAACAGCGACAACAGGCAAATTTGAAAGACAAAGAGCAAGGTAAGCCAAAACACCAGTAGGGCTTGGCCACATGCCATAATTGGGGCCAAAAAGAGACCTGATCCAAGACATTATTTTTTAAGATGGAGAACCACAACCACCCACTTTATCGGCTTGGCACATGATGATGGCGTGGTCCTGGACACGTCTGAGTCTTAGCTCAGAAATAAATCAAACTGCATGCCATAAGAAGTGTATCATTACAGCTGCTCTGCAGTTCCACCATTTCATTTCCAATGAAGAAACTCTCAGTATAAAAATCCTAACACTCAAACCAACTTCAAGGGATACAACCGTGAGTACTACTATCAAGACATGTACCATGCGGGGAAAGTAGAGAAATTAAGATTATTTCTAGATTGCGTTAATACAAGAACCGATTACTTTATATTGTTTTTCCCTTCATACTTTACGGTTCATTTTATAAGTAGATCAGCAAATCACGTTTTATGTAGATGTCTGGACTTGTTTTAGTATGTGCTATGAAATTTAGCTTCACTTATTACGAATATTGTGTAGGGGCAGGGGGGAAATACGAAAGAGGGGGGGGGGGGGGGGGGGGGAAAGAAAGAATGATGTCCTAAAAATATGGTGAAGGTGGGGCACGGGCCAAAAAAGGTTGAGAACCACTTCTAGTGGATTGATTTTGCGCGTGGGATAGCTTTCCCTATTACCAGTGTTCCTCGTCATCAGGCGAACCCACTTCCACTTCAGAGGTTCTTGTAATTTACATCCCCAAGTCAAGGACAAGAAGTCAAAATTGTAGTCCAACTGACCGGTGATAGGGGTTGAACCCGCTACCTCAGCATCAGCACAACGGATGATTAAATAGAGCTCTTATCCGCTCGGCCATGCTGACCTCTTGAGTTATTTTAATTAAAGTCACTTGCCCCAGCAGTTGCCATGCAGAGTATAAGCTACGATTTGTTTTTTTTTTAACCCCTCAGCTTTACAGGGAACAGAACATATAGCTCATAATGTGCAAGGTGAACACACTGTCTCCTTGATCACCTGCTCCTCTTGCATATATTATCCTAATGTGCCATGTCAATAAATGTGGGTGGTCATGGTTCGCCATCAATCTTGGATCTGGTCTGTGGTCTTCTCCTGATTATGCCATGTAGCCAAGCTATGCAAGTATTTATCACTGGTCATTAGTCGCGGTTGCAACTTCAAGGCAATGGGTCGTCCCCATTATACTCCGTTCCTGTGCCAGTGAATATCGCACAAAATGCTCCTCACTGCCCCATGTGAAAAGTGGAACAGACAGGAGTCTCTGCAAACCTACAGCCCGCACAGGTACACTGTGCATAATGCCGCCGTCGGAATGCCAACACAAAAGTCCTCCATGAAAAATACAGGTTCATCGTCAACTTAATGACTTATTTATCAGTATACACTAGGACCCACAATAAAGACATTATCCTTGTTTTTAATCCCCAGGCATAGGTTATCTTTCTGCTCACTGTATTTTGTGGTGTACTAACAGTTACAGAAAACTGGACAGTCCCAGTCCAAACCTGTCAAGAAAAAAACAAAAAACACCCAACAAACTAACCCTACAAAATGAGGGATGAAGTGTTCATGCACACTGACAAGTCCAGATGCCCCTCTTTCTTAGAATATGCAAGTTACTCTGAAAAGTTCTCCCCATTCCTCTTTTCCAGAGCATTTAAGTCTGTGGTACAAGAGAAACAACTTTAAAACTCAAAACTGCCCACAACACTTAACAATAGACAAGGACTAGAAGAACATATAAGCAGTTGCTGCTGTAATGTAAGGGTGATATTGACAGTGATATTGAGTTCAGACACAATACTATAACAATACAAATTCCAAGCACAAATGGAATGGCATACTGTGTTTAATGATCAAATTATTATCCAAATGTATATCAAAATGTTAATATAAAAAAAGAACAAGAGTGACATATGTAAGCTAAAATGGCTAGCTACTGTTATTATAAATATAGTCCGATTACTCTAGAGCCAAAAATTCTGTACTTTCATTAATGATACAATACACAAATATATATCCCTTCTCTCCCACAGCATTTTTTATAAGAATTACAGAAGAATCTAGGTCTAGTTCACACAAAAATTACATAGAGAGGACTTTACAACCCCAACAATGATAAAGAAATGAAGAAACAAAAAGAAACCAGGAGTGCCAGCATTTATTGGATTCCCAGAGTATGATGATGACAGGAGGTCATGTATGTCCAGACCCTTCGTGCAAGTGAATATTTAGTATTTAACAGGTTTTAATGAAGAAGGCCATACACTCAACTGATGTGTTTTCGTTATACATGAACATACAATCAGATTTATACAAAATAGACAGATAGCTGTTGGTGGCCACAAAGTAAATAACTTTTGCTATGCTGACAGCAACAAGCCAGGAGGAACTTCAGAAACTTAGAGACAGTGGTTGTAGACAGTGCAGACATGAGCCTTAGATTCAGTAATGAAAACAGAAGTAATGGCAATATCAGAAATAACTATACAATAAGTCAATGATAATTTGGAGCAAGCACAGAAATTCAGTTATGGATAACAATGGATGGAACATGTCTCACAGAGATAAAGAATATAACAGGACATATGAAATCTGTGTTTTATCAAATGAAGAACATATAAAACAGTACATCTGTCACTAAGTATTAGAAAACAATTCCTGCATGCTACATACAACCAGTTTTAATATAAGGATGTGACTTCTGGACAATTAGTCAACAAGTCCTATAAATCGCCCGAGGGCTCAAGAGATGTATGTGGTTTTACAGAAAAGTGCTGAACATTCTGTGCCTGCCAAAATTAGTTTTGAAAAACAACAAAGAGAGTTTATTACAAACACCAGAAGGGGGCAGTCATATTTGATTTGGTCACCTGATGAAAATAGACAAACTGGAAGACAGACAACTAGAAAGATATGTGGATGAGGACAGCAAGAGAAGTCTTGTGCCATGGCATGGGAAGGTGTCAGCACCTCATACACACGCTGTTGGAGAACCCAAGAAGTGGAGAAGCATGAACATCTGTACCATACAACTAGGCACTTGATGATGATGATGATGTAGTTCCACAAATGAGTGGAAGCAGATGCCTGTCCCATATTTTAACCGACAATGTGGTGACTCACTTTTGTAAAATTTGATCCAGGAGTAGAAAAATCCAGGTGCTTTGTTGCCATAGAGCAGGGGCGTCACTAGGGGGGTGCGGGCCGCACCGGGTGACACCATCAAGGGGTGACACCAAAATAAAAAAATTGCAAATTTGACAAAGCAGACATAGCAAAATAACAAAAATTTAACTTTGTCAGAGTTTGTCAAAGTTCTTTATTTATGTTTTATCTGAAGTATTGAAGTTATATTGTTCAATTTTTCTTTCTTATGTCCTCATTAACTTTTTGACTTATTTTACAAACATTACTATATGCGATTATATATGGTACAGGAACACTCGGAAGAAGCCATGGTGAAAGTCTAGAGGGGTGACACCAAGAGTTTACCGCACTGGGTGACACCAACCCCAGTGACGCCACTGCCATAGAGTCTAGACATTTTTTTACCAGGCTCCTGAATTTTCTAAGATCTTCTTACCAAAAAGAATATGCTAGCTCAGTGGTTCTCAACCGGTGGGGAATTTTTTAGGGTTTCCGGAGGAGGAGGAGGAGGGGGGGGGGAGAGAGAGATAACCGATTATGTGATATTGTTTTTCCCTTTTCCCTTCATACTGTACGGTTCTGTACGTTTCACCCTTCTACAATTCAATTTATAAAGCAAGTAGACCCACAAATCATGTTTTATGTGAACGTCTAGACTTGTTTTAGTATGTGTTATTAAATTTAGCTTTCATTATTACATATACTGTGTAGGGGCAGGATGTTTAGGTAGGAAATACAAAAGGGGGAATGACGTTCTGAAAATACTGTAGTGTGAAGGCGGCATGGGCCACATTTTTTGGTGGTGGTGGTGGGGGGAGGGGGGAGAAAGAAATAACGTTCTGAAAATATGGTGGAGGGGGGCACGGGCCAAAAAAGGTTGAGAACCACTGTGCTAGCTCATGAGAAAAAGGTGCTGGCTACTGAATTATATTTAGTATTGTCTACCTCTGATCAGATCAATAATGAACGTTTCCATAAACCAAAGAAGTGGATGAGTCCTAGCACATCTGAGGGGTCCCTGGTTCAATCACATTTAGGTCTGGAAGGAGGAGAAAATATGAAATAACCAAACGTACTCGTATTTTGGAAGTCCTGCAACTATGAGAGGGTAGTACATAAAAAGGCATGAATGTTGAAGCATGTGATTCCCACTACAGCAGCAATATTGAGTTAAGACAATGAACTTGATGATGAAATCATGGCTTCTAGCACATAGTGTGAGTAGTGAGGAGGAAACCAATGAGGCAGACGACTGATCTGACAACTTTGACAGTAGTGTATCCAACACCTACAGCACAGATAATGATTACAGGATTGATAGGCTGGCAATTATAACTGTATATTCATGGACAACAAAAAGCTGGGATATTATCTTTGCTACATAACTCCTACCACAGAAAACTACAAGCCCAT
Organism: Cepaea nemoralis; assembly: GCA_014155875.1. Lineage (NCBI taxonomy): Eukaryota > Metazoa > Mollusca > Gastropoda > Stylommatophora > Helicidae > Cepaea > Cepaea nemoralis. The sequence goes on from JACEFZ010012226.1 coordinate 314,807, forward strand.
ACATGCATATATTCATTCAATCAAATTACTGTGCCCTCGAGGCCAGAAACAAATATACTCAAGGCCAAAGATCACATTTGATTGACAATCACAAAAAACACCTATAAACTATACATTTATAGAAAAGTTGAATATGTTTCTGTAACATGGACTGGGTACATTATGCCATGTGATTGTTGTTGTTTATAAATGGCATCTCAATTGTTATTTTATACAGGAAATAACAAGCTTGTTCTTTAAGCTCACATGACCCTAACAATACATAAAAAAAACAATTCATAATATTAGTTAAATATAATCATCTGCTCAATTCCCTTTATAAATACATATAGTTTATAGTGTTGTCTGCCAGTATACGATGCAACATTCAAGACAGAATCAATGGATGGTTACATAAATGGCCATCCTGATATCTGACTTTATATGAACGTAACACAAAACAAATCTTTCTCCAAAAATAATGTTTGAAAAGCTTATGAACTTGTTGTTTCCCTCCCATCTAATACAAGTAAACTTTTCATTTTTTTAAAAAAAAAAAATTAAAACAATCTGCAATGATGTGAAACACTTCCCTACTATTTCATTTATCAGACATTATTCCACATAAAATTGTAATGAATCATTTCTAAGCTTGTCCAGCGATCAACAAATGCTGACATTTTCCCCAGTTATCTCGTATGAACTCTTACTGTGGCAGGATCTATTGATGATACCCTGCATACCTGTCTTAGTTATTTGCCGCCCCAGTGAGTTGCTACATTAGTCCACTCTATCTCAACTGTTACCCTAACTCATCATATCATGCAGTGCTGTTATTATGCTTACTCCTTCTGATGCATGTCTATTATTTTGTTATTTTGAAGTAATGCTGCTGTGATAAGGATAAATTTTCAACTACATGGAGCTTAAAAGACAAAAAGATTGAATTTTCTCAGTATTTCCATCTATTACTTTAGTTACCTCTAGAAATCATGCCATTAATTCTGCTCATGATACCTAGAAATGCAGTTCTTTATTTAGAAGGCTTAAGCCAACTTCTTGACTTGAAAGAAGAATAAAAAAACAAAGCAGCAAATAAAAGATCTAGAACTTAGTATAAAAAGTGCACCATTGAAGGAAATGAAAACGAGAAAGATGAAATACGTTGACCACATCAAACGACATAATCTATGAAAACTATAATGTAGCGAAAAACGGCAACAAAAGCAAAATGGCATCAAAGATATAAACGGGTAGGTAACGTCAAGATGTGATCAGGATCAATCAATCAGGTGCCTTCTCCACAACGAAGGTTGGCTGTAGTAAATCAACATTTTCTGTCTCTTGCCCTCGTACACTGACAGACTGCTGTTTGTCTATCTCTTGATGTTATCTTCCCACTTGTATTGCTGTCTACCTCTTGCTCGCCTGCTTTAAACTCCTCCAGTATGATTTTTACAAAAGTCTTTTGTGGCCAAAATATTTAACTTGTCTTTCGACAACTCTGCCTGGGTATGTAGCGATGGGGTTACGAATGCAATTAGTAACCTTGCATACTGTGTTTGAAACAACGCTGCAGGCAATTTGGAAGCAGACTGCCTTGCCTTGGTTGCCCATACAAAGGTATGAGTGCCGATCGTTCAGAAAGCAATGGCAAACTACTGAACTATTTGCCAAGAAATCATGAACAGCCAAAAAATGCTGGGGTTGACTGTGACATCCTGCAAAGGATATGCAGCTAACTTTTTCATCAACTCTATTTTAATATGCAGTTTCTCTAGAATCTTAACTGTTTTTTTTTCTCCATAAAATACAACCTGTCTTTTTTTTAAATAACCACCCAGCAGAATGTGGCGAAGGCTTAAGACAAAAACTGCCAGAGATCAACTACCGCCAACCTTCATTGGATGATGGCGATATGATGTCACAAGTGTTGTCATATACGGGGTTGTAAATACTGTATTAAGATTATGTCTTCACCGTTTTAAAGCTGTAAATATAATTTAGCAGACAGTATAACATTTAATACAACACACACTGAGCCAGCAATAACAAGGTGAAGATTGAACTGATCAGTGTGATACACATATCAGCTGTTAAGTACATCACAATTATAAGGTATAGACAGCTACCACATCATGAATACACAACGGATTTGAACGATTACCAGCACACACACACAGACCAGCTTACTTCCACTAGAGTTAGAGTATTCTACGACATTCTATAACTACACTTAAGAAAGAAGTTGCTGTTTTAAAGAGTCACTGGTGAATGTTAAGGATATCCCATTCTGAGAATGTTATATATTGTTAATATATTTCTTTAGTACTACTTTCTAACCTACAGGTAAAATAAGTTTCATCTAGCCAGAAAAAGAAAAATACATGGCGTACGACAATAATAAAATATTCAGCACAGCAATAATGCTTACAAAATAATATAAACATAGCAATTTACTTCAAAAATGTGTCGATGTTGTGATTGACAGCTTTCAATAAGCACTTAAACACTAATCAATCATACAAATGTGCTACAAAAGATTGAGGAAGAGAAATTGTAAGTGCCAGTGGTAAAGTTGCACTATGGCAATGACAAGGAAGTTAACAGATCGTACATGTTTCATGACTGGGGAAAACAATTCTGATATGTAAAAGTTGTTCCATAAAGTTACATAATAAATAATAGAATACACATGTGTACAGTCATACTATGAAATTAAGTTTGATGAAAAGGAGTGTAGACACTAAGAATTATTTTAGTTTACATTGAACAAAATTATGTAAAGCACGCACATCTGTCCAGATGTTAATGACATTTATTTGTAGTATAACAAATATTTTAACCAATTGTAAAAAACCAGATCTTAAGGGGTTTGATTTAAATGATTCTGTACGTAATATCTGGTATTAAATTTGATGGCCTTTTAATTTCTCTGTAAAGTCTAATATTACACATGTTGGTTTCGTTACTATTTCTCATCCCACTGATACATTTTAAAAAAAAATTGTTGTATGTCCACTGTAGGACATTGCAGACAACCTCAGGTTGAGTTTCTAGCCAATTTTACATTTGCACTTTGCTACAGCTTTCTGAATGAGGAGTTGACATGTAACATAATGCCAGAGTAAAGATTGAACCCAGCCAAATTTACCCTGGAAATGAGATGAACATCAAAACACCTGTTCTGGAATAAACTAGCACTTAAACTGATGGGACTATAAAATTCATTACTTATTTTATCATGTGACCAATATGGTGGTCAAAGTTTTGCAAACAGAAATTGTCAACTGCTTGTGATCTATTTATTGAGGAAACCGACACATTTTTTAGATGTAAAAAAGAGTTATTAAAAGTGGCTTTCATGATAAAGCGGTATCAATTACTACTGGACTAATGGAAACTCCTCAGTGGTCTTTGATGAGGAGGGTGGAGCATGTGTGGGAATGCCCTATGTGCAGCAATGTTGATTCTTAAGTGGTACCAATACATTTTAACTGATTTTCCAACGGTAAATAAATAGTGATTTACCAAGGTAAATTATAGTGACTTGTGATTAGCATAATATCAATCAATCAAACACCGGGAAGGTTAACCCGGTCAACAAATGACCGCAGAAGTCAGAGGCGTCGCCCTAACGGCGCAAGAATGCAGCACTGCTGTATACAGGCACAACGCAATCACGTCCGAAAAAAAACTCTCAGGATGAACACAGAAGAAGAATCAATCAACCAGGTGCGTCTCCACAATGAAAGTCGGCTGCAATGGATCTCCAACACTGTTTATCGCCCTGACTGTACATTCAGTCAGGCTTATGTTCGTCCATCTCTTGATGTTATCTTCCTACTTGTATCGCTGTCTACCTCTTGCCCTCAACCTTGCCCCCCCCCCCCCCCACCACATGGTTTTTATAAGAGTTTTGTCTTTTAACGTGGCCAAAATATTTCACTTGCCTCCTCTTTATTTCTTTCATCAACTCTCTTCATTCCCAGTTTTTCCAGAACCTCTGCATTTGAGTGTTGTTGTTTCCATGAAATACGACATATTCGTCTGTATATCCATATATATACATAATAAGGGGTAGAAAAATCTAGGGATCATGGAAATTGTTACCTGGTGTCTGAATTTTCATTAATTTTCTTGGTCCTAATATTTGCTTCAGCAAAATATCCGGGGGCTCCTGAATTATAACTAATTTGTTTCTACCACTGAATAATTATGTTTTGCCCTGCTTTGTCTTAGTAATGTAATGAACAAACAGCAGCAATAAATAATAAACTTTGGCAAGAACTACATTAACAATGCTAAGCAATAAACTCCGAGTAAAGATGTTATTCATCAATTAAAGTCTTTTTTGGTTTAAGCGTCATCTCTTAAGTGGTAGAGGTTGAGTTATTTTAGTGATATTATTGAGCATACAAATATGTGGGAATTTATGAAACTATTCATTATGTCACTATTTTTTAGATTAATTTTTCTGTTTGAAAATGAATTAGCCATAAAAAAATATACTACTGCAGTTTGGCAACACTGCAATAAAATAAATTTTATTTCCTCTAATGACTTGGGTAAGTGGAGTATTTTTTCGTAAATCTGCAACTTTTTTGTTTAGTAAGCACATATTTCTGAAAGAAATAATACTAACTACGTAAAAATATCCCAAACAATGAACAGAATAATTTTAATGCCCATCTGCAATGCCTATCCTGTAATTTCCTACACATGTGTGATATTATATGTAAATTATGTGGGTGACGATATTAGGGAATTTAAGCCAAAATAATTACGTACTGAATCAGTTAATAACATTCATAAGCACAATACAAAACAATTATAAACATTTCAAATTACAACACTTGTTTATGTTCATAGTTAAACATTCAAAGCCTGCTTAATCAACACTTTACTTCTTGTTCAGTTCATTGGTCATGATTCAAGGAAGTGTTTTGTTATTGTAAAGACATAAAGAAAGATCCATCTTCGGTCAGCCGTGTCCATCATCAGAATCATCACAGTCACCAGGCTTACACATCCTTCAAGATCGGAATGGTAAGATCAGTCGTGCCGGGCACAACCGCCAGTCATCAAATAACCCCGAAGAAGGTGAAATCACAGAAAATGAGTTGACATGCTGCAACCAGCTCGAGAAAAAATCCACTCCCACCACTTTAATTTTGCTGTTACAATGTTTACTGTACATCTAATTATTCATCACAATTCTCAGCTTGGCTATCGGATGTCCACAGGGTAATGTTATCTCGAAGAAGCTGCATAATCAATGTACTATCCTTGCAGTCACGCTCCTGTAATTTCTCCAACTCACTGATGGCACCATCAAATGATTCTTTAGCTAACTTACAGGCCAGGTCTGGGGCATTCATGATCTCATAGTAGAAAACGGAGTAGTTCAGGGCCAGTCCCAGGCGATTTGGATGGGTAGAGGGCATGGTTTTCTTAGCATGTTCCATTGCTTTGGAATAGGCTTCTTCTGCATTGGTAATTGCTGCAGCTCGCTCTGGGTCTTGTTCGGACTTGTACTCGGCAATGTACCTGTAGTAGTCGCCTTTCATTTTCAGATAAAACACCTTCTCTTCATCGGAGCAGTCATCTGTGATGAGGTGCTTTTCTAACAGGCTGAGGACTTCGTTGCATGTCGCATCCAGTTCCTCCTCCACCCTGCAGCGGAACTCTTGAACCAGTCCTTTGCGTTTATCATTTTCTGCTTTTTGTTCGATCATGCTGACAACTCGCCACGATGAACGTCGTGCTCCAACAACATTTTTATTGGCCACAGACATGAGATTTCGTTCTTCTTGACACAGTTTACCCGCCAGCTCGGTGACTCGGCGCATTGCTGCAGCCATATCATCGTACCGCTCTGTTTGTTCGGCTAGTTTTGCGAAAACTACCAATTCTTCGACAGTTTTCAACTCATCGATAAACTTACGGACTTCTTGGCTGCAGGATGTCATGGTGAATTGCTGATTTGCCGTTTGAAAATAACACAAATTGTTTACAACTGATTTGCTGCTACCGTCATGCGGTTTCCGTGCTGAGAGAAAATGGCGGCTAATGGTTGAAAAGTGAATTAAAGCGGCGCGATATAGTTATTTAACAATAGCATTAGGGTAGCGCCCCTTGCCAGATCAAAACTATCCTTATCTTCCTTTGATCATTTTGAAACATGCAAGGTACTATAGACTATTATTTTAGAGTCCGAATTTGTTGGCACATTATGAAAAAACTTACTGACAACTGGCAAAATTGATGGGAAAAGATTAAATGGAAAGTAAGGAGATACATATCTGGTTGGCCGTGTAGCAGCTTCATCTCTTGGCGCAGTGACTAAACTTTGGTTTAAAATCTCTCTCCCCCCCCCCCCCTCCCCATACCCTACACGCTAGTTCCCCAATTTATACCGTTACACATTCCATACTTTGGATTAAGTTATTTGCACATTTAGTACAATACAACACCTCCCACGGGATAGGTCCGCTTCCATCGATTATGAACTGTAATTTTAGTAGCAGCGAGTTGTGTTGGCATTCTTGCAGCGGTCGTATGCAGTAATGTGGGTGTGTGTACAACTTTTGATTTTCTAGTGACAGCCGCCTCCATCGACGATGAACTGTAACTTTAGTGGCGGACTGTTGTGATGGCGTTCTGGCGGTGGCCTTATGCATGTATTCCCGTGCCGGCTGTTGGTTTGTCAGGACTGCTGTCTGTTCCACTTTTTACATTGGACAGCGTGGAGCATTGTGTGCGATATTCACTGGCACAGGAACGGAGCGTTATGAGGTGACCCTTTGTCGTGAACTGTGACTAACGACTAAAGATCGAAACACTTAACAATCAACATTGTAATTCTCATTACATCAGGTATTCAAATCTTACGCTGGTTTGGAAATATTCATCATCTTCTTCCACTTTTTCCATCAAGCGGCGTGGGGAGGAATAGTTCATGCTCTAGCTCCTGATACGTATCACTAGACATTGTCATTCCGTAGGTTCAGCCCCCTACACCGATTAGTTGAACTAAAATGTTGGCTTCTCGTCCTTGAATTGGGGACGTAAAGTACCTCAGAAATCGGAGTGTGTTCGCCTGATAACGAGAGACACTGGTAATAAGGAAAACTAACCAACACGCTAGAAGCAGCCCGTGCACCAGAAGTAGTATCACTCGTGTGAACAACGCTTAAGTTTAAAGCAAACAAACATCAACACAAAATAATAACCTATACAATCGACTTACCTACCTTAAAGTATCTTTTTTTCCCCCTCCGCATATCCTTTACAGGACATTGCAGTCAACACCAGCATGTTTCAGCTGCTGTTGATGTCTTGGCAAGTTTTCCGTTCAGTAGCTTGCCATTGCTTTCTGAACGACCGGCTCACATACCTCCGTAAGTAACCAACGTGACGCATTAGCTGCCGAATCTCGCGCAGCTGTGTTTAGTATGAGAGTATACGGGATTACGAACAACGTCCTTAACGCCTACGCCAAGGAAACCAGCCTTAAACTATCTACTTCAGTAAATTTAAAAGATCGACCACTTACTTCTTCTCTCAATCGACACTATTCGTTAAAACGGTGCGCCAGTTACGTGGTGTAATCAAGCACCCACAGTTATTTTACGTGACTTTTGTAATGGAATTTTGTTTTTGCAGTAAGTAATCCGGAATACGTGATATGGTCGTGACAAGAACACAGAGCTGATCCACGACTCTGGTGATCGTGTGAGATGGTGAAATATGACCGCCCACGCTTATCGGCATGGCACATGATGATGAATCTGTAATATGTTGCTAGCGTTAAATACTCAATAGGCCAGCGAATAAAAGAAGATGAGGAAGAATACTCAATAGACCTCATGGCAAACTCTGGAGCACTGATGACGACTTTAAACGAACCATTCTTTTCATGACCAATGCCAGAATAGACGCTTAGAAAATGTTAATTACTGTGGAAGAAGAAGAAGAAGAAGAAGAAGACAATATATTCCAGACCCCCCCCCCCCCCTTTCACGACTTGACCACATTCTACAATGACGCGGAATGACATTTCCAGTGCCACCCATCGGGCACTGGAGCGCCACCTATTCCTCCTAACATGCTTGACGGCAAAAGTGGAAGACAATAATGATGATGATGATGATAATTTGACCAAATACAACCACTGTCGACGGCTGGTGTTTGTGGTAAGTTATCTTCGCGTCTAAGCATCTTGCAAATCATTCAGATTCCTTTTATTGGCAGTGAATATATTTTCATCATTCCTCTGTAAAACCACATTTCTGTTGCTTTTAAGAATTTTGTCCGTATTTCACAGCTGCTCAAGATTCATATCCATGTGTTAGATTGGCTCTGTGTAGCATGCAATAATTCTTTTTAGAACTTCCAATCAAAAATGCAACTACATGAAACACTTATTAATTTTACGTTTACCGTTTATTTATATTTTCATGTATTGTATCGTTGTGTCTTTGTCGGTTCTGTGCTGACGAAGGCTTTAACCGCAACGTCCATTTCGTTACTTGCGATAATGTTCTGGTAAAGTTTACCGTCTACTTCTCGTGTTTTTTTGGGGGGTGGGGGGGGGGGGATACAATCAAGAATGCTTGGACGTTGAGGCATTACTACAGGGTGTTTGTACAGTCTCACTACACTTTGTATATAGAATATGCTGTCATAAAAAAAATGTGCCCCACAATCCATAGCGAAGCAATATGCAGCGAATGGCTGTCGTCTGCTGGAATAATTCTTTTCACATTTTGTTGATGGCATCATGTACTTTATTTTTCAAATTCGTTCTACATACAAAGTGTAGTGAGACTTTACAAACATCCAGTATCTTATGCTGAGCCCAAGAGAGTCGCCGAGAAAAAGAGATGATTTCAACACCAGTCTTCGGACAGACTGACCCAGTGATGAGAAAAAGAGACGGGGATGGTCAGACGAGGCCACAACCCCGTCTCTAGACTGATGGTCTCATTAAGAAAACTTGTAATAGCAGAGATTAGTTGCATAAGATACGATTCAAGGATTGCCTGGCATGCGATGATTATAATGCATTGTAGATTGTTTAATGTTTTACATTTTGTGAAATGTAGTTTGGGCTGACTCTATTCTGTTCTTTATTTAAGCATGCACCACAGACGCACACGCGACGCGCTCACACACACACATAAACAAACACACACACATATATATCCCACACACACACACACATCACACACAGATGGAGCCAAGGTAGCGCAACATGCAGTGGCTAGCACACTTGACTACACACCTGGTGGTAATATTTTCGAATCTTCTTCTTCTGGATTAAACAGAAAAAAGTATCTGGGCTTCAGGAATTATTATGGGAAGTAAAGGCGACCGGTATTAAGTTGACCACATCACCCATCGAGTGCCCATTTATGTATGTAAAAGTTGACCACATCACCCATAGAGTGCCGACTGGTGTATGCAAAAGTTGACCACATCACCCATAGAGTGCCGACTGGTGTATGCAAAAGTTGACCACATCACCCATAGAGTGCCGACTAGTGTATGCAAAAGTTGACCACATCACCCATAGAGTGCCGACTAGTGTATGCAAAAGTTGACCACATCACCCATAGAGTGCCGACTAGTGTATGCAAAAGTTGACCACATCACCCATAGAGTGCCGACTAATGTATGCAAAAGTTGACCACATCACCCAGCGAGTGCCCATTGGTGTATGCAAAAGCTGGGCTAGCATCGTAGACTAAACACTTCACATGTTATTGAAACTGGACCGTGTTACACGCACGCGCACACACACACACACACGCGCGCGCGCACACACGCACGCACGCACGCGCGCATTTGAGGTAAAATAATTAAAGTATGAATAAAAGTAGCGGTGGAACTGCTGTAAAGCTGTGGAAATGTACACAATATAAAATAACACAAAGTAGTGCAGCTTTGCCGGTCTCCGTGGTCAAGTGCTTGCAAACGCGATTCGAAACACAGCTGCGATCGATTTGGCAGCAGACCGCGTCGCGCTGAGTTGGTATTGGAGCTGGTCGTTCAGAAAGCAATGGCAAACTACTAAACGTAAACTTCTAAAGACTTCAACAACAGCAGTAAATAGGATATGCAAAAAAAAAAAAAACAACAACAACAATGCAGCTTTACAGAAGATAATTACGGAAAGCATTGTACGTCGCTGCAAAAAATGAAAAAGAAAATTGCTTCTTATCTCAGAATCACAGGTTATCAACAAGAACATTGTTTTCCCCACTTTTTTCATTTTTTTTTTTTTTTCATATTTCTAATTTTTTCACCTGTCCATTCTTCTCATCCCATTTTTATGCCTTGATGTAGTCACTGTAGTATCTTCCCAGTGTTTATATGTTGTGTTTTGTCTATGTATTTGTTTGCTAGTGAAGACTAGTCGTCGCAACGTCCTATGTTTTCCGCAATTCTGTTCTGTAAAGCTGCATATTAACTTTCGGCAAAATAATGACACATTTTAAAACAGGCTTTCTAATGATTCATCAAGGTGAAAACAGGAACGGTATTTTTAGCCACCATTTACTTTCATGGTTAATTCCCTTGGATATCAAAAAATTTAGCGCCGCTTAATTTTCTCGTGTTATGGCATATCATAACAGTTATGCCTTTATTTTATTAAATTGTATATTGTGTATGCCAAACTCAATTGCGCTTGCTCGCCGACCCAGTGGATATGTGTTCGAATCATAATAGAGGTTCAATCAATCAATCAATCATGTGCCAAGCCGGAAAGCGTGGGCGGTCATGACTCGCCATTTCACTCGATCACCAGAGTCGTGGATCAGCTCAGTGTTCCTGTCTCGACCATGCCATGTGGCCAAGCCATCCAGGTATTTTCCTCTCGGTCTTCATCTTGGTCTGTTCCCTTCGATCTTGCCAGTTGTCACTAAGTTCTCCAATCCATTTCTTCTCATAACATGTACAAACAAATTTGAGGTTAGGGATGTTAAAAAAAATCGACCTAGGAGTCCAGGTGTTTTTTTTTTTGTTTTTTTTTGGGGGGGGGGGGGGGGGGGCGCTCGCTCGCTTTGAACTCAAGCATAGTCCATACACACTATTTATAGTAGTGACGGGCTGAATTTTTGCCCGTGGATTAGCTTTCCCTATTAACAGTGTTACTCGCCATCACGCAAACCCACTCCGACTTCAGAGGTACTTGTAGTTAATGTCCCCAAGTCAAGGACGACAGGTCAACATTTTAGTCCAGCTGTCCGGTGTAGAGGTTGAACCGCTAACCTCGGCAACAGCACACTGGATGCTTAAGAACACGCGTTCTTACCCATTCGACCATGCGGACCTGCGGGATCCAGGTTGATTCAGCCCTAAATGGCGACCAGGAAATGTAATGGGAAGTGAAGGTAGCCGGTGTGACATTGACCACATCGTCCATCGAGCGACTATTACATAGATCTAAAAATAGGGGACAGCACCATATGCCCAGTATGCCTATTGGTGTAACAATGAGTTCTTTACTACAGGGTGTATGTTTAATGACTGTGCAGTGTTTGAAAATATTGCCGGTCCAAGTTTTGTATTCCCCCCTCTGTAAAGTTCATGCAATATAATAGGTAAATGCAAAACTTGGACCGGCAATATTTTCAAACACTGCACAGTCATTAAAAATACACTCTAGATCAGGGGTGGCCAACACGAGGCCCGCGGGCCGCATGCGGCCCTCCGGTAGTCATGTTGTAGCCCGCGGAGTGGGTAACGACGATGTGGTCGAAGCTGTAGCACGCTTGCTTGTTTACTTTAATTTAACACACACACAAAATTAGGTGCGTGGCCCGGCAGGAAATATTATTTCTGAAATTTTGCCCGCCTGCTGAAAAGGTTGGCCACCCCTGCTCTAAATTACTTTACGAATTGAATTGAGCTGCTATAAGTGTCGTATTTGTTATTTAAATTTGATATATAATACAACCTATCTGCTACAATATTATCAACTTTTAAGTCACACTGCTACATCCCATTTTCCGCCATTCATTTGTGCTCGGTCGAAACCTACTTTATGCTTGGTACTGAATCTATTAAAATTGCACGTCCTCTGCAGGACGTAGCGATCAACCCCAGGTTTACTCGTCAGTTTCACGTTCAGTAGCTTGCCATTGCTTTCTACGTTGAAGTCCAGTTGACCGGTGTCTGGAATGAACTGACTCCCCCGCGGTCAGCGCACAGCAAGTTTAAGCACAATAAACCCACTGGCCACGCTAACTTCTGGGGTGACATATAACATTCTAGAACTATTCTTCTGAATGCCATGGAAGGGAATCCCCCTCCTCATCACCACGTGCCATCTCCACATTAAAGGTTGCATGTAGTGAGTCTCAAACGCGCTCTGGTTTGCATCTGTATAATGCATACATGCAGGCGTCTTTCAGTTCATCATTCGATGTTGCCCACTCACATGTAGTTTTATCTTCCTCTTGCATGCTTCCCCTCCACTTTTCCCTCCACCACACACTTTCACAAATAGCTGTGCCTCTTTATGTACCCAAAGTACCTTACGCGTCTAACCTTGATCTCATGCATTATTATTTTCTTCAGCTAGCCCAATTTATGTAATAATACTTCTTTGTTGTCATCTCCTGTCGCGATATTCTGCCTGTTCGTCTATATAATCACATTTCGAGAGCTTTCATTTTGATCTTACAGTTTTTATTCATTGTCTATGTTCCCGCAAAATATATTAATGTAGAGTAGGTGTAATATTGATCACTCATATCTTTAATGTGATAAGTTGTTGTATGTTTTTGATTGCTGCCTTGGCCAGTTGTATTCTCTTTCTTATTTCTCACATCTGCCATTAGCTGTTAACTCCACAATGTATGTGGAAGAGGTAGACATGTGGTTTCATAGAAGGATGATGAGAACACAGTGGAAGGATAGAAAGCTTACAAACAGAACTGGTTACTCGCATGTGAAGAAATGAAGAAGATAGTATACATTCTTTGTGCACGCCAAGAGAAGGCGAGATTTGGAGTGCGTCGTGATAATGAGAAAGTTAGAGGGGGAGAACAGGCACACAGAGAAGGCGAGAGAAGATACTGGGCCGTTTGACATCATGGCATAGTGACATAGTGAAACATCAGTACCAGAAATGAGTGACAGTACACGAAACAGATGTTGGAGGACAAAAACGAGAACCCTGTTTCGGGCAACAAAACTGTATCGTTTGCGCTTCTTACGCTACTTAAAGATTTTCCTCGAATATTGAGTCGTGACCGTCGCGTTGGCTATGTTCTCACTATACATATTGTACAGATTTGGGGAAAATAGGAACCCTGGTGTTAGGCCCATCTTTATTTATATCAACAAGACATGATGTAGTAATATGTTGTACTTTTTCGAACAAGGTCACGGTACATTAGGCATTCACTTGAATGCTCAATCCACCAATGCAGCATCTATCACAAAGTATAACTATCTCCGAACAGTCATAACACCTGATGGGAGGTGCCTTGAAGAGATTAGAACAAGAATCTCTATGGAAAAGGTAGTTTTTTTTGCAAAATGGAAAGCATACTGACTAATAAAAAGATGTCAATTGCATCGAGAAAAAGAGTGTTGAAATGCTGTTTGTACTTCTGTCTGGACATGAAACGTGGACGATGAGCAGACAGGCTGAGAAACATCTCCATCCATCTATCATGTGCCATGCCGACAAGCGTGGGCGGTCATGTTCTGCCATCTCACTCGATCACCAGAGTCGTGGATCAGCTCCGTGTTCCTGTCTCGACCATGCCATGTGGCCAAGCCATCCAGGTATTTACTTCTCGGTCTTCCCCTTGGTCTCTTCCCTTCGATCTTGCCAGTTGTCACCAAGTTCTCCAATTCATTTCTTCTCATAACATGCCCAAAAAATGTTGACTGTCTACGTCTAATGACTCTAATCAGTTTACGATCTTCATTTGTTTCTTGAAGGACTTGTTCATTGGTTTTTCTGTCTGTCCATGGTATTCTTTGCATTTTCCTCAGAAACCACATTTCCACAGCCATCAGCTGTTTTTCAGCTTGACTGCTCATTGTCCACGCTTCACATCCATACAAAAGTATAGGTTCTATGTAGCACTTCAACACTCTTTTTCTCGTTTCAATTGATATCATTTTTATTGGTCAGTATGTTTTTCATCTTGCAAAAGGCTACCTTCGCAATGGCAATTCTTGTTCTAATCTCTTCAAGCCATCGGCATCTCCCATCAGATGTTATGACTGTGCCGAGATAACTGTATCGATTCACTTGCTTAAGAATATGCCCATTTACTCGTATATCACATTGTGGTATTTCCTTCTTCCCAGTGACGACCATAATCTGTGTCTTCTTAATATTCAGTTCTAACCCTAGTTGTTCACTGTGTGCAACAACCGCATCTACTAAATTTTGCAGGTTCTGTTCATTGTCTGCAATCAAGACTGTATCATCTGCATATCTAATGTTATTGATGTATCGTCCCCCAATGTTGATTCCTTCCATATCTTCTATATTTCTGAAAATATTTTCACTGTACAGGGAAAAAAGATCTGGAGACATTACACATCCCTGTCTCACACCTCTTTTAATAGGCTGATATTGACCTACATCGTTATCAATTCTGATGGCAGCTTGTTGTTTCCAATATATGTTTTTTACAAGTCTAAGGTCTTTTCCATCAATTTGTAGATCTTCAAGCATCCTTATCATGTCGACATGTCTCACTTTATCGAAAGCCTTTGTGTAGTCAATAAAGCAAAGATATAGATCTTTGTTTACTTCTATAGAACGTTCAATTACTGTTCTCAGTATATACACAGCATTTACTGTGCCTTGCCTTCTACAAACCCACATTGTTCTGCTCCAATTTGGGGTTGTATTTTCCTCCTAACTCTTTGCATGATAATTCTCAGCAGAATCTTCGTGATGTGGCTCATTATACTAATTGTTCGATGTTGATCGCATTCCAAGGCTCCTGATTTCTTCGGGATTGCAATAAATATAGAATTACATAATTCAGGAGGTATATCTCCAGTATCGTATATTGCGTTCAGCAGTCTGGTGACTTGGTCTATTCCATATTCTTCTAAGGCATTGATCATTTCTATTGTGATGTTATCTGTACCCGGGGTCTTGCCAGTTTTCATATGGTTAAGAGCATTCTGAACTTCCATCTTCAAAATTGATGGTCCTTCATTATTATTCCGATTGTTCTTCTCTTGTATCATCATAAAGGTCTTTCACATAATCTGACCATGCATGTAAAATCTGATCTTTTTCTATTATGATTTTGCCATCTTTGGTTTTTAGGCAACCCGTTGATGTGTGTGTTCTTTTGTTAGTGGTGTCATCAATTCTTTTGTGCATTAATTTGGTATTCCGGGTGTTGTGTTGGTTTTCAATTTCCTTGCAATTTTCCTCAAGCCATGTTTCTTTTGCCTCTTTGCATAGCTTCCTAATTTGCCTGTGAATCTCTTCATATTTTTCCTTATTATTTTTGTTATTTCTTCTTACTTCCATGAGTTTTAAGATGTCTTCTGTCATCCATTTCTTGCGTCCTATTATCTTTATTTTTGGGATGGTTGTTTCTGCAGCTTGGTTGACTGATTTCTGACGTCTTGAAATAATATTTCCATACCGGACAATGCATCGAATCTGTTCTTTACCTCTACGTTGAATTTATCTTTTATTTCCTCACTCTTCAGTGCCTGTAGCCTGTTTTGAAGAAATGTAAAAATTCAGAAATAAAAATGATAATGGACGACACCAAAGCAAAGGTGATGGATTGAGGTGACGGAAGGTCAATGCGATGGATGCCCAGTAGGCAACGATGGATTGGAGGAGCGAAACGAAAGAGGATACAGTCTTGTACGAGGGCGAGTCAATAAGTAAGTCACACAGTTCTGTGGGATGGCAGGTAAATGTAGTTGGTGTTTTCTACAGGTGTCATTAGGTGACAGCAAGCATCGAACTTTATATTCCCGTTCGTCAGGTGGCGCTTGGTGTCCCATGCGCATGCGCTGTGCATAAACAAAATGGCGACTGTCCTTACGGAGAGTACAACCAAAGAGCAACGTGCTGTTGTGCGTTTTTTGTGTGGGCAATAGGACTGCCTGCAAAGGACATTCATAAGGAAATGTTTCCTGTTTATGCTGACAAATGCTTGTCCCGTAAAGCGGTGCATAGCTGATTAGGAAAATTTTCCGAAGGATGCTCTAAAATTGTTGACGAAATCCGATCTGGTCGTCCTATTGAGATTGCAACAGAAGCATCCATGCAGCGGATGGAGGAGATGATTAGAGGTGACAGGAGAGTAACGATAGACTCTCTAGTATTTGCAATAGGGTGTACACATGGTTCAGCATACAGCATAATGCATGGTCGATTGACATTTAAGAAAGGGTGCTCAAGGTTGGTACACAGACAATTGAAGGAGGAACACAACATGAACCAATTTGGCCTGTCCTTGCATCATCTCTGTCGATACGAAGATGAAGGAGAAGGCATGCTGAACATGATTGATACTGGGGACTAATCATGGGTGCATCACTACCAGCCCGAATCAAAGTGTGCTTCAATGCAATGGAAACATCCTTCTTCGCCCTGTGTCCACAAATTCAAGGTTACGCCATCAGCAGGTAAGGTTATGCTGACAGTTCTAGGATTGTCAAATAGGGCTTTTAACCAATTTCAAGAAGAAAGGTGACAATGTGAAATCTGAATCTTACTGTGAAGTTCTATCGATGCTTGATGATGCAGTTCTAAGAAAACGTACAGGAGTGCTGACTATAGGAGTGTTGCTTCTTCATGACAATGCCAAACCACATATGGCTCGATTAACTCAGGAGAAAATTAACCAACTAAGGTGGGAAGTTCTGGAAACACCTACCTTACAGCCCCGACCTAGCCCCTAGCGATTTCCACCTGTTTGATCCACTGAAAATCCACCTTGGCGGGAGACATTTCGCGACTGACGCCGAAATTGAAAGTGAAGTGAAAACGTGGTTTAGAAAACAGAGCACGTAGTTCTATGTAGCCGGTTTGGGAGGACTGATAAAACGATGGGATAAGTACATCAATGTTGGTGGAAATTATGTTGAGAAATAAAGGGACAATGTATGTATAAAAATAAACTGGTTTCAAGATTTCTCATAATTAGTTATTTTTCTACAGATATTTGTGACTTACTTATTGACTTCCCTTAGGCACGTGTAATCCCGTTTAGTTTTCTTTAAAACCATACCAATGTTGATAGCGGAAATGAAATAATAATAATCATAATAATAATAATAATAATAATAATAATAATAGAATGACAGTTTTACACGCCTTGAGACACAATGGCCGTATGGCGCCAGACCCATATTTTGAATCGACCAATCGGCGCTCTTTGGGTGATGTGGTCAGGTATCACACCTGCCGCCTTTATCTCCCAAGCCATTTCCTGATATCTATTTTAGGCAGGGACGACCTGGCAGCTCTGGTCAATTGTAAACATCCGACCCGGTGCGGATTCGAACTCATGACCACAGGTGGGCGTTTAGACACTACGCTACCACGGCTTCCATGTTTAAAACTTACTTACAAAAGAAAAAAGAAGACGAGATAAGACTTTTTGTGTAAAGTGAAACAATCTACCGAAATATTTTCGTCAATGTAATTCAGTGGACGAAAGTTTAACTTCTTGAAGGGAGACAATCAAATACAGATGCCCTATCTACATTTTACAAGAGAAATTACTCACACTAGAGCTCTAGAAACGTTTGCCTGACAAAGATCACGTTCTGACAAAAATCACGTTCTGACAAAAATCACGTAATGTTTGAAAGGGACACCTATTATTTCTTTTGAAATCAATTTATGAATGCTATCCATTTTCGGTCTTTTGGCTGATATTAAAGTGTAGTATCTGCACTTGATCTTGCCAGGGCCACCAGCAAAGGCAGTCATCGGAATGACACACGGGAACGTGGGGATCTGATGGGGCGGTTCTTTCACTTGGGTGAACAATGAGCCCTTATTTAAAAACAAAAAAGAATTCTCTTAAACTAGATTTTTTTCAAATTTAAACAATTAATAGTATCACTCAATGACGATACATAAAAGTGACAACAGGTGTCCCATTTACCAATTATATTGAAACAGGTAAGTGTGTCTTCTGAGAGAGAGAGAGAGAGAGAGAGAGAGAGAGAGAGAGAGAGAGAGAGAGAGAGAGAGAGAGAGAGAGGGGGAATAGAAAGGAGAGGGAGGGAGGGGGAGAAAGAGGGATAGAGAGAGGAGTGGGAGAGGGTGAGAAAGGGACAGAGAGAGAGAGAGAAAGGGAGAGCGGTAGAGAGAGCAAGCTGAAAGAGGGGGCGACAGAAAGAGAGAGGGAGGTAGATAGAAAGAGGGAGATAAAGGGATAATGAGAAATAGAGGGAGAGAGAGAGAGGGAGAGAGAGAGAGAGAGAGAGAGAGAGAGAGAGAGAGATCAAAATGCCATGAAACAATCAAAAGTGCTGAATTTTAAGGATCGTTTTGTCTTTTTAATGGGCTCGCGGCTCCCAACAGGGTCAGAGAAGCTCATGAAAGTCCCACTTCGTGTCATTCGGGTGACTGCCTCTGCATGTGGCCATAGCAAGACCAAGCGCAGATTCTACACTTCAATCTAAACCAAGTGGTGATATAAAGAATGTTAGGCCGTTTACAGGTCTGACAAAAATATTTTCATATGCATAGGCGAGAACAAGTGCCATTTAAAGCACAACACACATTTAATGAAATATCAAGGGAAAATTAAAAAAATGAATCACTAAATAACCATGTTTATAAAATAAAGACATTATGTTTATAAACGATTTTAAAATAGCTTAAATTTTCTATTTCATCATTTATGGTCTCAATTCTGTAAATAATTTCTATAAATATCTGATAAAATTTATTACAAATACTACAGTTATTTAAATAACATAATATATTTATGCTGCTTTGAGTAATGTCCCATAAAATAGTAACTGTTATAATGTTAAGTCCCTTGCCACTATTTTAATTACACGTGTTTCTTTTCATGTGGCTTTTTAAAAACAAATTTTAAAATAACTTTTCTTTAATCAAGAATTTATTTATATTTTTTAAAATAAGGGCTCGCTGTTCCCCCAAGAACCACGTCCCTGTGTGTCATTCGTATGACTGGCTCTGTTGGTGGCCCTGACAAGATCAAGTGCAGATACTACACTTTGATCTTAAAAGGCCGAGAAAGGAAGTATTCATAAATTGATTTAAATAGAAATAATAGGTGTCCCATTCAATTTGTCTCATAACATGGTAACATGCATTGTTTATTTTTACAACATTCACTTGACAATGTTTTTTTTTTTTTGCTATGTGAATTCATTATGCACTGATGAATGAAAGATGAGTGATTGGAAGGGCCGAATATAAGACGGGCCTGCGTGCCCAATTTGTTACCCTTTGAAAATAAAGTTCGTTCATTCGGTCGTTCGTTCGTTCGTTCTTCTTCTTCTTCGTTCATCCGGAGTTTTTTTTTTTTTCGGATGTGATTGCGTTGTGCCTGTTTACAGCAGAGTTGCGTTCTTGCGCCGTTAGGCCGACACATCCGACTTCTGCGGGCATTTGTTGACCGGGTTAACCTTCCCGGGGGTTTCTTAGGACGTTTGACTCTCACTGTTGTGGTGTTATCCCCCATCCCAGCTGGTCCATATAGAACAGCCAAAGATCCTGGTCAGCCCTCAAGGGAAGGCAGGGGCAGACCATGGGCATTCCCCGCCACCCAAGGAGGCTTCCATACTTGCAGAGCCGATACATAGCGCTCTGGTACTGGGCTCACCCAAGGAATCGTCACGTCCTGCACATGGCTGCTTAGCCTCACTTCCGTATATTGGGCCTTCCGTTCACCATAGGCTGTTCTTCCGGAAACCAGAAGTATGCAGTCTGCAGATGACATCCACACAGTGAGCTTTCGATTCGGACTTTCCATGTAATGGATTTGCTAGCCAAGCAATATTCCATTTCGTGCCACTAGGACACTTTTCCACCTTTTATGAAGCCCACACAGTGGGCTTTTGATTCAGACTTTCCACGTAATGGATTTGCTATCCAAGCAATATTCCATTTCGTGCCACTAGGACACTTTTCCACCTTTTATGAAGCCCACACAGTGGTCTTTTGATTCGGACTTTCCACGTAATGGATTTGCTATCCAAGCAATATTCCATTTCATGCCACTAGGACACTTTTCCACCTTTTATGAAGCCCACACAATGGGCTTTTGATTCGGACTTTCCACGTAATGGATTTGCTATCCAAGCAATATTCCATTTCGTGCCACTAGGACACTTTTCCACCTTTTATGAAGCCCACACAGCGAGCTTTCGATTTGGACTTTCCACATAATGGATTTGCTATCCAAGCAATATTCCATTTCATGCCTCTGGGTCTTCATGCACCTTTAAATGTCAACCTGTATATAGTTAAAGTAATCTGCGGTCAACTTTAGCTTGTTGATATCTCCATAGAGCTTGTCCTCAAATGAAGCAGGTGTGGGCCAAAATATCTTTCTCTGTTCTGCATACGTTGGGCAATCCTGCAGCAAATGTTTTGCTGTCATTTTTCCAGTTCTACAATTACATTCATCGGTATCTCCTATCTTTAGTTTATTGAACAAGTGGTATTTCAGCCTGTTATGTCCTGTGCGGAGTCTGAAGATTGCTACTTGTTCTCTTCGGTCGAGTTTGTAATATGCATCATCCTTCTGATGGCCTGGATGCTCTGATTCCCATTTGGTTCTATAAGTGCTTTTTATCAACCTCTTTGCCTCATTATAGGTTATGTCTATGTCAGGCTGTGGTAGTCGTCCGCCCTCTTTTGCCAGTCTGTCAGCCTCTTCGTTTCCAGGTATACTGCAATGTGATGGGATCCACTGTATTACAACTTTTTTGGATTTCTGGCATAGACCATGGAGTGCTGCTCTTAGGTCAGTTAGTTCTGTGCTGTTATTGCTCTTCAGTATTGAGACAGCTGACTTTGCATCTGTGAAGATAGCTATTTGCTTCTCTTTATTTTCCTCCATCAGGAGCATTTCTGCTGCAGTTTTCAGAGCCTCTACCTCCGCTTTGAAATTACTTGAAAATTTTCCAGTTGCTATTGAATGTGTTATTTTCACTCCATTTTTTAAATTTAGGAGAACTCCTCCTCCTCCATTCTCTATTGAATTTTTGGCTGATCCATCTGTATATGCATTGGTCCAATTCCTGCTTGGGTAATGTTCTTTTATGTAGTTTAGGGTTATTTCTCTTCTTTCGGTTTCATGCTGAGTGTTCTTTTTCTCAATACCAGGAATGTTTTCTATCATCTCAGGCAGTTGCTGCTGTCGCCAAGCTGGGAACTTGTGTGCATTGTGTATGGGCTTGACTGTTGATATGTTAAGAATAGGATCTGCCCTAATCCTTCGTTTTGCAGTTTCTACAAAGTTGCTACGCTTCAGTCTTCCCTTTCCAAAACCATTAAATCTGTTGTACATAGGGTGGTCTGTCAATCTTCTAAATTTTTCTGCTTGTTGCTGGGCTCTGCTATCTCTTCTATCCTGCATTGGTTGTAAACAAGTGATCTTTTCTAATTCATTAATAGGCGTTGTCTTCAGGCTTCCAGTTATGATTCGCATTCCTTGGTTTTGGACTCTACTTATTTTGTTAAAGTTTGACTTAGCTGCTGTTGCCCAAGCTGCAATGCCATATTCCAGTACTGGCCTCACCCGTCCAGTATATAACTTCTTGAGAACTTTCTCATCTGCTCCCCACGTTGTACCAGCAAGCTTTTTCATGATTGCCATTCTCTGCCTTGCTCTTGTTCGATTTTTCTCAACCTGTGTCTTCCATGTCAGGCGACGATCAAAGGTGACTCCTAGATAGTTTGGATTTTCTTCATGGCGCAATATTTTTCCATTCAATACCAGCTTAGGTTGCTGAGGTTTATTTGAGAGGGAGAACACTGTGCATGTTGTTTTCTCCTCACTTATCTTCACTAGCCATGATTTTGACCAGTCCTCTAGCGCTAATAAGGCTTGCTGTATTCTGCTGTTAGCTGTGCTAATATATTCTTCAGATGTCCATATGGCTAGGTCATCTGCAAAGGAGGATGTGTGTACTCTGGCTGGAAAATTTTCTGTGATGTCATTTATATATGCTAGGAATAATGTTGGTGAAAGAACTCCTCCTTGGGGGACACCTTGCTCCAGCAGCATCATTTTGCTTGTTTGTCCTTGTACTTTTGTCCTGGCAGTTCTGTTCTCAAGGTAGTGGCTGATCCATTTATACATTTTCCCACAAACATGCATGTTTTGCAGTTTTACTTTCAGTCCTTCCTTCCATACTTTATCAAATGCTTTTTCTAAATCTATCCAGACTGCTAGTGTGTGCTTTTTCTCTTGGAAGGCATCCTCTATTTCCTGAGCTATATAGGTTATTTGATCTTCAGTGGATCTGTACTTTCTGAATCCTGCTTGGTGTGGTGTTAAGAGTTTGTTTTCTTCCAGATGCCATGTTAGCCTGCCATTGATAATGCGTTCCATTAATTTTCCTACACAGCTAAGTAGACTGATAGGTCGATAGCCATTTGGTTCTTCCAGGTCTTTTCCTTTCTTTGGGACTGGTATTAGTATAGCTTCCTTCCATGCCTGTGGGACTATTCCTCTCTTCCAGCTGTTATTTAGGACTGCTAGTAGTTTCTTCTTTGCCTTGGTGCCTAGTCCTATTAGCATTTCATTTGTGATTCCATCCTTTCCTGGTGATTTCTTCTTTTTTAGGGTATTCATTGCCTGTTCCATTTCTTCCATTGTTAGATTTGCCATCATATATTCTGCTGCTGTCTCTGTATTTCTATGATGTATCTGTTTGTCTTTGATTGCTTTCTTCTGTTCAGTTGTAATATCAATGTGGTTTGCATTGGCATAGTGTTCCATTAGTGCATTTGCAGCCTTTTTTCCTGTAAGCAAGGCATTTCCTTGTTTAATTGTTATTTGTTTGTTTCTAGGTCCTTCATTGTTCATGGCTTTCACTAGTTTCCATAGTTTGTTTCCATCCCTGTCAAAATTCAGGTTTTCTGTTTTTTCCCTCCAACGATCTCTTGTTGTTTGATTTACTGTTCTTTTATATTTTGCTGAGATGGCTTTGAGAGAGATATTCGCTTCAATTGTTTGTTCTCTCTCTGCTGTCTTCCTGGCATCTTCAACTTTGTCCTCCAAACTTTGTAGTTCTTCAGTCCAGTATGGTTTGTAATTTTTCCTCGCTCCTCTTGGAATGGACTCAGTGGCTGCCTGTATTATTGCTCTGTTTAGACTTTCCACCATTTGCTTCATGTTGCCATATCGTGTATTTATATTTTCACAATATTTGTCTGTTAGTGTGGCAAATCTGTCCCAATCTGCTCGTTTGTAATTCCAGCGGGGCAAGGGCTTTTGCTCCTGTGGAACATACTCCATATTCATTACAAGCTTGATTGGTCTGTGGTCACTACCTGCTAATTGGTCCAGCACATGGCGGTCGATTTTGTGAAGGATGTCTCCTGTGCAGAAAGCTAAGTCTGGAGTAGAAGTGGTAATCCATCTTCTGGAGTAGAAGCTCGATGTGTCATCCGCTTTGTTGAGTAGATGGAGATTTGAGTCTATTTCCCAGTCCTCCACTTCATCTCCTCTTTTGTCAGTATCTGGATATCCCCATCTTTCTGAACGGCTATTAAAGTCTCCGACAATAATGCAATTTGTGTCAGTTATTTTCATGTTTGAGAGTGTAAGATCCTTATCTGCTGGGCTATAAAGATTGTAAATTCTTATTTTCACGTCCTTTATCATTATATCAACACCTATAATTTCTGTTTGGTTGTCAGAGATCACAGATACTTCGCTGCAAGGTATTGTATTTCGTGTAAGTATTAGAACTCCTCCTTTATGTCCTTCGCGGTCGAAACGTGTGGCCTGATATCCCCTGACTGAAAATTTGCGCTTGGAGTTGAGGTGTGTCTCTTGAATGCATGCCACATCTATTCTATCTTTATGAAGACGCTGTGTCAGGGATTCTTTCTTGTTATAAACTCCTTCGGCATTCCACTGTAGTATGTTGAGTGTCCTTGGTATTTGGTCAATAGCTCTTAATCTACTCCTCTGTGCCTTGACTCCACAGCACAGGGGAAGGTGACCACCAGTAGTCATGGGTGGACCCCCTCTAGGCAGGGGGCCCGGCACTATCACCGCCTGATGGGACTTCACGGGATTAGCACCATAACGATTAATTTTCATCTGTGGCATCATGAAATGATAAAGTTACGTTGCACTTCTTTGTCAAGCCTGTGGCTCAGTACATCCGATTTCGACAAGCATTTTTCGGGATGCTTTTCCTAGCCTTTGACTGTCCCCAGTCTACCTACAAGGCAGCAGGTTTGTGCGTCACTTCGTCTGGTCCCTCTCCCTTGACCTGTCCGACATGGGTGACCCTACCAGTAGCTGTGCTACCGTCGGCATAGCTCTTGGGGTCATTGGAACGCGCAAGCCCCTCTACCTCGTCAAGGTGGACGCACGGCAGAGGGGGTTCGTTCGTTCGTTTTCTTCCCTTCGATCTTGCCAGTCGTCATCAAGTTCTCCAAGTCATTTCTTCTCATAACATGTCCAAAAAAATTTGACATATAATGGCAGTGGAAATGTGGTTTCTGAGGAACATGCAAAGACAACATGGACAGACAGAAAAACCAACGAGCAAGTCCTACAGGACTCATTAAAGAAATTAGACGTAGAAAGTCATATTTTTTTGGGGGGCGCGTTATGAGAAGAAATAATCTAGAGAACCTGTTGACAGCTGGCAAGATTGAGGGGAAAAGAACAAGGGGAAGGCAGAGAAGTAAATACCTGGATGGCTTGGCCACGTGTTATAGTCGGGACAAGAACACGGAGCTGATTCACGACTCTGGTGATCGTGTGAGATGGCGAAACATGACTGCCCACACTTACCGGCATAGCACATAAAGAACGAATGTTACACAAAATAAAATGCTCTTCCTCTAATTGAACGCTGCCTTTGATGTTTCCTTATCATCACTTACAAAATCCCTTGAAGAACGTCCTCATCACAAACCGCTGGAAAGACTCTCGGTTCTTTGCCTGTTCCCCTACCCTACCTCAAACATTTTCATACCTGCCTGTCTTCATTGTCCACTGTCGTATTCTTCCACTCCTTCCTCGTCTCACAAGAACATCTCAGATTACTGTTCTGTTTAAACAAGTGCGACGTTAGCGTGACCACATTATTCCAGTTTCCTTGATATGATACTGTATTTTGAGTATGCTTGCTTGCTTGCTTGTGTTCGTTGGCTTGAGCTCCAACGCGAAGTCCTGTATGTCGGATGAAGGCATCCTGGTGTCCAATATCAGTGTGATGTCATACAGGACCTGAGTTTTGCGTGAGTATCCGTTGTCCCATGTCTGGCTTATTGG
This sequence comes from Cepaea nemoralis, assembly GCA_014155875.1. Classification (NCBI taxonomy): domain Eukaryota; kingdom Metazoa; phylum Mollusca; class Gastropoda; order Stylommatophora; family Helicidae; genus Cepaea; species Cepaea nemoralis. The sequence continues at coordinate 340,276 of JACEFZ010012226.1, forward strand.
TGTGCAGACTGGTGGTTCCTCGCCGTACAGGCAGACACTCTCCGACTTCGGAGGAATCGGCGATCCTACTGACTTTAGCCAGGACCCCGAAGGGACCTGTTGCCCAGGACGCTCGACGAGGACGCGTCAATAGGTCTTGGCCAGTATATAACCCAGCCCTGGTGCCTTGGAAACACCTCTGCGTCCCTATTTTGAGTATATAATATTAGGAGTCTACCAGGTGTGGACTGCGCCTGGCCCTGCAGCCAGCAGGGATAGGATCGGCTAGCCTCTCCCAGGAGGGGTGAAGAGTGAAAATTAGTAGCCGGCCGATGACCCGCAGACCACAGAAGTCAGCTCCCACCTTTCCACATGGTGTAGATCGGGAAACCATGACCGCGAGGTCATGGGCTAACAGGACTATGGCTCCCTTGAGGGGGGGGGGGACTCCCCTTGGTCAGATTTGTTCGTCCTAAACCTGCGACTGGCCCAGCAAACCGGTAGAGGGTTCTTTTCCTGCTCGAAGAAAACATAATAAGCATAAAGAGACTGACCCAAACGGTAACGGACCCGGCAATGTTGAAGGAAAACGAGACAGACCAGCGATTATAAAAATAGGCACTCTGCGTTTTAATAATAAAGAAGAAGAGAAAAAAAATATCATAGCAACAGAAATGAGATTTCTGAGAAGAATACTCAATGTATCAAGAAGAGAGAAAATCAGAAATGAAGAAATCAGGACCAATGTTGGGGGTATAGCAGCGCTAGATTTTATCAGAAAACAGCAGATTAAATGGTTTGGCCATATAACTAGATTACCAACTAACAGTATACCTCAACAAGCAACGATGTACAGACCAGACGGAAGCAGAGGAAGATGCCGGCCACGTAAACGATGGATACAGGGAATTACAGAGACCATGGGAACCTCGATATATGAAGCCCATACACGGGCACTCTCCAGCTGTTTATGCTTCACCTCGACACCGCAAGGTACAAGAGGAACCTGATGAGATGAAGATGAATATTAGGAGTTTGGCTGCTATAGTTTTCTGTGCATCTGTAAAGAAGGTGGTCTGCCATTGCCTTCTTTCTAGGCGGTGACCATGCTGGTAGATGACCGTAGCCATTGTCTCTATAAAGAAATACTCTGCCTACTGTCGCAAACTTAAGATCAAAACCAAGAACGATATGTACCGGGAAAGAGAAAGATCACAACGTAGATCATATACAAGAAGATTTCAAGATATAATGGAATGGATAGGGTACGCCTGGTTCTCAACATTGATTACTCCCCGTAAAGGACATGTAACTAACTTTTCAAAGACGAAATAAGTATTCATTAGTCCTTGCCTCCACCACCCCATTCATAGTCTAGGCTGCACTGGCATATAACAAGCTGCCAGGTAATTTAAATTGTTGATCCAAAGGTCAAACACAACACAGATGACATTTTTATATCGTTGTTAAGTCTAAGGAACTTGCTACAGCAAGGGGCCCTGCGGTTCTGAACTCTGTTTCAGCCGAGATGCACTAAAATGACAATGTAATTAAGCAACAATTATTATTATTACCACTATTATTATAATTGGTTATTAGCTTGGGGCATACAACAGGAACGCTTTTACATAATTAATTCCTCATCTTAGTGTGAATGCCCCCCCACCCCCTTCATTATCGCCAACTTGCTTTACTTTCTGTTGTTTTCATTTTTCAGCCTCTTTCTTTTTGATGTTTTTTCTTCTTAAAATTACCCAGCATCTGTTTCAAAAGAAATACTTTTTTTTTCTTTGGCGCACGCTCGCTTTGAACTCTAGCGTAGTCCATACACACTACTTCTAGTAGTGCTGGACTGAATTTTGCGTGTGGATCAGCTTTTATCTGTTAACAGTGTCACTCACCATCAGACAAACGCACTCCGACTTCAGAGGTACTTGTAGTTAACGCCCCCAAGTCAAGGACGATAGGTCAAATTTTAGTCCAAATGTCCGGTGTAGGGGTTACACCCCTTACCTTAAAAAAGAAATAAAGTTAGATACACATTCTTTACAACACGTCGCAATTAACCCCAGCATTTTCGACTGTTTGCAATTTTCAAGGCAATTTTACGTTCAGTGGTTTGCTACTGCTGTCTGAGTGGTCGATGCTAATACCATTATGAAAACCAATGCAAAGCGGTCTGCTTCCAAATTGCTCGTGACTGTCTTTGAACCCGGAATGTCTGGATCACGAGAGCTGCATTCACTTCCTTTTAGCCACACAATATTTTATTTACTGATTTGTTAAAAGGGATGTAAAATGACAAGACTTGTGTTTGTATGGCACATTGTCAAAAGATAGAACAAAGAACGACGTTCAACACCATCTCCCTACCCCGGTTATGCTACCGGTACCCGAACTGGACAATACAGTAGGGGGTAACAGCAGGATGGTAACGACAGAGGTTAGATGCTTCTGACAATTACTGAATGCGAGAAGAAGAGACAGAATCAGAAATGAAGAGAGAAGATCAGAACTGAAGAAACGGGTTTAGAATTGAAGAGACAAGTTCGGAAATGAAGACAGAAGATCAGAATTGAAGAGATTTGATTAGAAATAAAAAGACAGGATCAAACATGAAGAGACAGTAGCAAACTTAGAAAATAACCCCAACATCAAATGAGTACTTGTTGTATAGATCAGACACACACAACAGGGCTACAACAATTACCAATAAACTACAAACACTCATTAACTGCAGCTTGCACAGAACAGAATGATATGACAGAATCACTGATGTGCACCTTGTGGACAGAACTAAACACATTCCAGCTAATCAAGAAGTGAGATGAAGAAAATGTGCTGGCACTGGATAGGACACACTGAGAAAGCCTATTAATAGAATAATTATAAAGTTCCTCCGCTGGAACCCACAGAGCCTTAAAAATTGAGGCAGATCTAAACTTGCATGATGAATTAGAGACAGAGATGATACATATGGAGAAGACATGGAGAGAGTTGCAAATGATAGAAGGGCTTGGCGTGAATTGGGTGCGACCGTCCACTCCATTCGGGGGACGTGGACTGAGCTGTAGGAGGTGGCAAAAGATAGAAAGGTTTGGCCTGAATTGATTGAGAGTTTTCTTCTTCTTCTACTTCTTCTTCTGCGTTCATCCGGAGTGTATTTTTGTCCAGATGTAATTGCGGTGCGTCTCATTATGCATCCTTGAGCCAAAACCCTTAGGCGAACAGATCCGTCTTTAGCTGGCGTTTTTGTGTGTCAGGTTAGCCGTCTTGGGGGACTCGGTGCCGTCCACATCCCAATTAGTCAAGTTAGAATGGTCGAAGACTTCACGGCCAGCTCTCAAGGGAAGGCAGGGACAGTCCATGGGCATTATCCGCCATCCGAGGAGGCTTCCATAATTGCAGAGCCGACACATAGCGCTTTGGTACTGGGCTCCCCCAAGGAAACGCCACGTCCTGTATATGGCTGCTTTAATTCCCCACTTCCATGTATTAGGCATTTCGTTCGCCACGGGCCGCTCCACACGCAAACCAGGAACGGTCAGTCTGCAGACGACATCCATTCAGCGAGCTTTCGGTTTGGACATATGCTGGACACTCTGCCCGGAAAACAAAATAGTCAGAGCTATTCCGGGCATGAAGGACATTCCACTCTCACTTGGACGTTTTTGCATTGTGCTTGTTTTATTTGCGCCCTTAGGCCGGCACATCCGACTTCAGCAGGCGTTTGGTAAACGGGTTTGCCTTCCCGTGGTTTCGAGGGACATTCGACTCTTACTGCTGTGGTGTTGTCCACATCTCTGCTGGTCAAGTTAGAACGACCAAAGACTTTACGGTCAGCCCTCAAAGGAAGGCAGGAACAGTCCATGAGCATTTTCCGCTATCCAAGGAGGCTTTCATAATTGCAGAGCCAACACATAGCTCTCTGAGACAGGGCTCAGCCAAGGAATCGCCACGTCCTGCTCATGTCTGCTTTAGCTCCTCACTTCCATGTATTGGGCAGTTCGTTCGCCACTGGCCGCTCCCCAAACAAACCAGGAACGGTCAGTCTGCAGGCGACATCCACTCAGCAAGCTTTCGCTGTGGACTCCCACGTAATGGATTCGCTAGCCAAAATTTCCATTTCGTGTTAATAACACGTTGTTATACCTTAGTTTGCAGTCGACATCCACCCAGCAAGCTTTCACTTTGGACTTCCACGTAATGGATTCGCTAGCCAAGCGTTCTATTTCGTATTAATGAGACGACATTTATTCAGAAAGCTTTCGCTTCAGACTTTCACGTAATGGATTCGCCAGCCAAGCGTTCCATTTCATGTTAATGAGACGACATATACTCAGCAAGCTTTTGCTTCGGACTTCCACGTAATATATTATCTAGCCAAGCGTTCCATTTGGTGTTAATGAGACGTTTTTCCACCTTTGACTATGCAGTAAGTGAGTTTAAATACAGACTTGCATCGTAATCATTGTGTGCAACTGGGATGTCTTTTCTACCTTTAGTAACGCTCACGAGGTAGGCTACATGTGCTGCCAGCTCAGCATCTTACCTCCATGCAGCAGAGAGCAAGTAAAGGCCAGGCTCACTCATTCGGGAATTTCTCATATCCCTCAGCTGAGAGCTGTAGAACAAGTATCTGGACCAATCATGTAGCAGGCTCAGCATCTCACCTCCATTCCGCAGTGGGCGAGTATTGGCCTGGCTCTCACATCCGATGGATATTGACTTAGAGGCGTTCAGCTATATCCCTCAGCTGAGAGCCGTAGAATATGTCTGGACCAAGAATGCTGTGGCATCGTGCGCCCGATTCAGACTTTGAGTGCAATGGATTTGCTTATCCCTAGCCTTTGACTGCCTGTCCTCAGTCTACCTACAAGGCAGCAGGTGTGTGTCTCTCTTAGTCTGGTTAATCTCCCTTGATCTGTCTGACATGGGAGACCCTACCAGTATCTGTGCTACCGTCGGCATAGCTCTTGAGGTCATTGGAACACGCAAGCACCTCTACCACGACAAGGTGGAGACACGTCAAGAGGAGGATTGAGAGTCTATGCTCCATGTAGTGGGTAAAACACAGCAGAAGAATGACAGTGAAGAAGAGAACTGATCAACCCACCTCATGTAGGTCAGCATGGCTTAATGGATAAGAACACACTTTCTTACACATCCGGCGTGCTAATGCCGAGGTAAGGGGTTCAACCCCTACTTCGGTCAGTTGGACTAAAATGTTGACTTCTTGTCCTTGACTCAGGGACATAAATTACAAGTACATCTGAAGTCAGAGTGGGTTCGCCTGATGGCGAGGGACACTGGTAATAGAGAAAGCTAATCCACATGCAAAATTCAGTCCAGTGCTACTAGAAGTAGTGTGTATGGACTACGCTTGAATTCAAAGGAAAGGCAAAAATAATCCACCTCACTATGTCCCAGCATAGAATAAGTAGAAATAATATTTCACATTCCAATGGCAGTGGAACCACCTTTAACTGACATAAATCTATTCCAATGGCAGTGGAACCACTTTTAACTGACATACATCTATTCCAATGGCAGTGGAACCACTTTTAACTGACATACATCTATTCCAATGGCAGTGGAACCACTTTTAACTTACATACATCTATTCCAATGGCAGTGGAACCACCTTTAACTTACATACATCTATTCCAATGGCAGTGGAACCACCTTTAACTTACATACATCTATTCCAATGGCAGTGGAGCCACCTTTAACTTACATACATCTATTCCAATGGCAGTGGAACCACTTTTAACTTACATACATCTATTCCAATGGAAGTGGAACCACTTTTAACTTACATACATCTATTCCAATGGCAGTGGAACCACCTTTAACTTACATACATCTATCTATATTTTCACTTAAAAGACCACCGTGACTAAAGACTAACAGAAAGTGAAGTTGAACATGACTAAAACCAACACAAAACACTGTCAATAATTTGCAATTGCTGGAATTTTATTAATTCAGTACAATAACTATACTGACCCTCTATAAGAATCACACACCCTGCTAAAGTAAAAACATGTGCTACCAAATGACCAATACCAGCCGGTGTGGGACACTTCCATGGGTGGGTATACATGAGGCTGTGTAAGGAATTTGATGCTGACTGTAAGCTGAAGTCCTCAAGTCGTAGGCTGGTTTACCATTTGTGGTTAAAAGATAATGCATTAAATCTGAGGTATCTGAATAAAAGATACATAAATAACTATGTATTCACCCCAAGAGATAAAGTAGCAATGAAATGACTCTACTGAATAGAAGAGAAACACAACTATGGAACGGTCCAGTGCAAACAATGTCAGAGCTTGATATAGCAAACAAGAAAAGCTAGCGTGAATGTTGTGTAGAAGAGTCAGGCAGAAACACAGACATTACAGTTGTGTAGAAGACGCCGACAGAAACACAGACATTACATTGCAGCTGTGACAGAACATTGTCTAGAACAGTTGGCCAGAAAGACAGACATTACATTACAGCTGTGACAGAAAATTGTCTACAACAGTCAGCCAGAAACACAGACATTACATTACAGCTGTGACAGAAAATTGTCTACAACAGTCAGCCAGAAACACAGACATTACATTACAGCTGTGACAGAAAATTGTCTAGAAGACTCAGGCAGAAAGACAGACATCACAGCTGTGACAGGAAGCTGTGTAGAAGACCAGTACAGAAACATCAGACATTACTGATACCCTGGGTATAAAATACAAACTAATCAATTTCTGATACTAATTCAAATATCAATTAATGATACAATATGACTGCTTGGGGACACAGAATTCTACAGAATCTATACTTATTTAATAAAAAAGAATTTCACAAACATGAGATATTGGACAAGAATACTGGTCAACCACAGAAACAGTAGTTGCATATCACTGTCTGCCAGTGTGTCATCTATTTACATGTATTTCTTCTATTGATGTGTTTACTGGGTGATTCAACTGTTGCTAAAAGTGGAGACTAAGCAATGCTGACATTACAATGTGTTCATATTCACAACTTTGATGATTTTCAAATGATGCAACTGTAAACTACAAAGTTACACGCCAACAATCCCACAAATACAATGACACTACTGTAAATTACAACATATGAGAGGGAGCAAGAGAAAGGGAGAGAGAAAGAGAGAGGGGTAAGAAGGGAAGAAGAAGAGGGAGATAGAAGTGGGGGGAGGGGGGGGGAGGAGATTACAAAATAAGGGTAGTGGGGAGAAAAAGTGAGGAGAAAAAAGGGAGTGAAAGCAAAAGAAAATGTGAGAATAAGAGAGGAGTAGACAGTAAAGAGAAGGAGGAGAGAGATGAAAGACAGAGGACAAAACATGAGAGGGAGAGGAAAGAAGAGAGGTGAAAATGAGACATGATGGATGCCACATTGCGTTTAGACATAATGACGTCATCGGAAAAGGCGGTAGAAAATCATATAGGGAAAACCCCACAAGAAACTAAGAAACTGTTGATAAAGAACACAAAGGACAGTGACGTCAGATATCAAGAGAAAGGACATTGATTGGGAAGGTAATAGAAGGCCGTAAAATGCAAATGTTGGCGATAGAATAGTGTTGGCACGTAAAGCAGTGGCTGCGACGAAGATATACAGGGATTACTACAACGTGTCGCTACAGAACGTACGGGGTACCTAGACCTACATCGCGCAGAGTGGCAACGGAGAACTGCAGGCAGAACGACAGAAGGGCAATGGAAGATACGAAGGTACAATATCTATGTAAGCAGGTTAGTGTTGAGTATCAATGAGTTCCTGTAAATAGAACTAGGTCCCGCTTGGCAACAACAAGCACCTAGGTACGGATAGAATTGATAGAAAATCTCAAACTGACTGTGAGAACTTATTAAATGTTATTACGTATCAACATCTTCAGCATGGCCGTTATCTTCAAAGTCATTTACCTTGCTGTTCCAGCGTTGAACATTTGTTCATTTTGCTTTTACGATTGTGGTGTCAAGCCAGACATTTAATTGACACACTATTGTTGCTCAGTTGCGTTCAACAGTTTATGAACACGCCGGACTTGTAGTGTGGCAATGGAGACAAAAAGGACAAGTAGAAGAGAGAGGGGTCAGCAGAAAGGAGAGAGTGAGAGAGGGAGTGAGAGAGAGAGTGAGAGAGAGTGAGAGAGAGTGAGAGAGAGAGAGAGAGAGAGAGAGAGAGAGAGAGAGAGAGAGAGAGAGAAACAAGATAGAGGATGAGGGAAAAAGAAAAAAAAATATTTAAATTACCTGATATGAGTTTTGATAGTTAAGGAATCAGGAAACTGACTGGGCAATATGAAAGTCAACATTATGTTTGTTCATGAGGCACACACTTGTACTAGTCAGAAGGCACACAAGCATGTGCACACACGCACACAGATACAGGCAGCCTGTTGTTCCGCAGTTAGTGAACTGAGTCAGTTGGGGTAAAACTCATTACAATTAAGTCCATTCTCTCAACTGTAACCTTTGTGTATGTGTATTCAAGCGTAGCACAGTTAAGAATGTCAGGTCAGAGACTGTGCTTCCTATACACACACACCCATATGAATGTCAGGTCAGAGACTGTGCTCCTATACACACACACCCACATAAATGTATGTGTGTATATACATGCAAACAGCTGTATATATACTACAGTGCAGTTACAGCATGGGTTATGCTCTCCCTGGCCAATCTGGTAGTCCTGGGTTCCAATATTCCTGAAGCAGGGATATTTTACGTGACCACATAGTTCCAGGCTCACAACATGGGTACCACACGATTTTCTGGGAAGTTAAAGATGACTGTCTTGATGCTACTGACACCATGAAGAAAGAGTCAGGTAGTCTAATAATATGGGCATGGCACCATGTTCCCTCCATGGAACATTTTATTTCAAACAGAACAGTTAATTGTATACTACAGTCAGTTCACATCTACAATGCAGTGAGCTGTACACCAGAGAATATTATGTTCCTCGGTGCAATCAGCCGAGATCAGTAGGTAGTAAAGGGAGTTGTACTATCTGTACATCACAACAAGAGCTTGTCAATTGCTCTCATTACCATCACATGAATACAGGTAACAAGTTCATACAGCCAGCCAGGAACTACACACAGATACTGATCATCTTGCCCAGACTAATTGACGTCATGTAGAAAACACCCCCATTCTAGACTGACCTCAGGATATCAATTCTTGTGTATTAGATTTGATTCTTTTGTGTGTCCACAGAAACATGTGAATATGTAGCATGTAGCACAGTCAAGTACAATACAATGAAGCATCAGTGTGACAACCAGCACATTTCATGGCACAACACCACACACACACACAGTGCCCAGTCTCTTACAGCAGACTGTCCAGACAAATGTTTATTGTAAAAAGCTAAGAGTATTAACAATAGCTGAGTCTCTAATGTTTCTATTGCTATTGTAAAAACATATTTTATGATGAGCTTACAACCAAACAGAATATGACATCATATACTACAGTAAGATGAAATAACACAAGGTTTGCCTTAAAAACAGAAAGCAAGTGATTTCAGGCAGCAGTACATAGATTTCTTGTTGACGTGAAAGACATGGTCATTTATACAAGTTAAACACAACAACGCTAAAAGTATTTTGAAAGACAAACTCAGACAATACATAATGTTCAAACCTGGCTTGACAACATAATTTACCTTTACAACTTAATAAAAGTGAATAGAAAAAAAAAAAAAACGAAAAAAACTTCTTATTGAAAAATGCATTTAACAAAAAATACAAGTTCATAGGCTTATTAAACAACCCCCACGCGCGCTCGTATATGTAACTGCAAAACAACACAGACACATCACCGCTATATTTGATTTTACAAATTGAAATATAATATAAGCAAGTACTGAAAAGTAATAACTATATATGTAACTAACTCAACAAATACGGTTATGTTGTGATGATCATGACTACTGAAAACTAAATTTACAAGACAACTAACACATCCAGAAAACAATTCGCCTTACAATGACATAAAAAACATAGAAAATTAACAAAGTAGTAAGTAAAATGATGTGGACAATTATTATTCATACAACCAAAATCAACCAACCTAGAAAACTTGACCACTATACCTGGGGGATATTGTTTGGTTTTCAGGTGTCCAATGCAAGTCTTTAAAATAACCCCCACTGCCCCTGTATAAAATAACCTGTGTCAATTGGTGTATTTGAAATCACTAGAGCAGAAGTTGCCAAAGCTGTCCAGGCTAAGTCACACACCTACATGCATGTACGCATGCACACACACACACCTACATGCATACATACACACACACAAACACACACCTACATGCATACACACACCTACATGCATTCACAAGCACACACCTACATGCACTGATGCATGCATGCACACACACACACACACACACCTACATGCATTCACACGCACACAGCTACATACACAGATGCATGCATGCACACACACCTACATGCACAGGTGCACAAGGTAAAGACCCAGCTTTGTGCCATGTGGCATATAGGGGCCATGTGGTGCTAGACCCAGGTATTTAGACCAATCAGCACTGGCTGGATCATGTGGTCGCTATCATGCTGACATCTTCCCAGGCAATATCTGAGCCAACCACAGAGTCTGGGATCTCTACAAATATCTGAGAACACACATACAAATATACACCTCTTTATTAACTTCATGTCTACTGCACATTTAAAACTTCACTGATACGTTAGCACCAAGGTAGGTGGCGGGTCATACTACCTTCTATACTACACCTGCAGTAGGTTAGTTATACTGCACTGAACAAACAAACAAATTAACATAGCCCAACTGCCATAGCAGTATTAAGCCATTTAAATATACTAGGTTACAGCATAACAAGACAGTGTGATCAGCTACAATTCCATAAAATAATGGAAATGATCTGGTAGCAATTTGACTAAATTGAGACAGCACCAACTACAGGAAATTCTGCATGGTATTTAAGAGTTGTAGGATTAATTGTCCTTAATGATGTGCTGTATTTGTCTAAAAAATAATACTTTTGCTTTATCAGTTCTCCTTATTAGACAGGCTTGTGTTCTACTGACTCAACTGTTACATATCTCTCTCTTCTCTCTCTCTCTCTCTCTCACACACCACCTCACATAACAAACCTATGGTGCACAAAGAGTGACTATGTTTATTCACACACCAATCACTCAATTATTTCAGACAGGACATACCAGTTGGACACCCACTGTGTTTTAGCTTGGTATATACAAGAATGCACAGAGTTCATTCAATGAGAGATGATGATGATGATGGGAAGTGAACAATACAATGAGGAATTATAATTTATGTGGCTGAGATGAAAAATAGAAACTGTTAAAACACTGAATGTTATCAAGGACAGATGAACAATTATAAAGAGTTAATAATGTTATATTAATATTATCAACATCAGCAACACATACATTTGTACAAGGTCTCCGACTGTAACAACCACACCATATCATCATCATCATCATGTGCCCTGCCCACAGGCCTGGGCATTCAGGCATCTCCACAGATCTTGGTCCTTGGTGTTTGGGTCAATTCCATTGAGCCACACCATATGGCACAACTTAAAGCATATTCAAAATGCATGTTGATTATGAACATTCCATCAGATGCAAACATAATAAACTTTATCCAATGAACAATAACATTTATCAAGGATGGGTGAGTTAACAGGTAAGTTGGATTTTAAGCAATGCTAAAAACATGCAGAGCCAAGCAATCAATGATGTCAATGTCCATTCATGCAATGCCTGACCATAATATCATAGCAGTATTAAGAAATTGTAATCAAGAGTATAGAATATACTGGGTGTATCCGAAAGCAACAGCTTTCCCATGCAATGCACATGTATCATGTTCCTTGTATACAGTATAAAATTAACAAAATGTAAAATGTATCATGGTACGGCTAATATAAATTGTATAAAACTATACTTCTATCTTCTTCCTCCAACAGAATGAATCAATTCATGATTTTCCCAGGCTATGAATATAGGTTTTAAAAAAACTGTATCTCTATTACAAAGATGTTTGCAAGTGGAAGAAATTCTGTCTCAATCAGAACATGAACATGTTTAATGAACTGATAGGCTGGAACACTATCCCTCGCCAGCAGTAGCTGCTATTGTCTGTCAAGTTTTACAATACTTGTAAAAATTTCTTCAATCCCACACTTGCATCTGTGGGTCATTTGGGTGTCAACAATGAATGCATTCAAAGTCAAGATCTTCCACTGCTCCCTGTCTTTGTGAGTACTTCTATATATATACTTCTTTAATGCCATCAGTCCAGGATCTTGCTGGTTGACTGCTTGCTGTCAACTGTACGTGTAGAATAGTTGCCAACAAGGAACTGATCGTAGTGAGTAACTTGACCAAGCCAGGCAAATTGTTCATGTATCATCACTGGCAAGAGTGGCTAGCAAATGTATTTAGTTGTTGCATAATGAACACATTTGTTTTAAGCTGTACATATGAAAATATGCGTACACATTTCTAGACAATTTGATTCGAAGCCTGAAATGTTGGATACAAACCTCAGCTAGATTTAGCCATGAGCATATACAAACACTGACTTGCAACAAGCACATGCCACATCCTGTATAAATACCAGTGAATCTATAGGTGAGGGACAGACGCTGGCATTGGATAGGACAGGCACAGAGAAAACCTGAAAATACTAGAACTAGAAAGTCCTGTGGCTGGAACCTACAGGACAAATGAAATAGAGGGGGACTTACAATTACATGGAAAAGAGACAGAAGAATTATACAGAGAGGAGGACATGGACGGAGCTGCACGAGCCAGTAGATGGCACGGCCTGATGTCAGATGGCAGTGGGTCTAGGTTGCAATGGTGGAAAGAGGTCAGAAGAAGAAGAAATCACGTTAAAATATGGTTCTTTTGACTTCCTGCACAGCTAACCACAAAATATACCTGTACAGCTAAACAAGGGAATGTTTCCATTTTCAGTCATGTTAGTTGTACATAACAACTTCTTTCCCTGAATTAAAAAAATATAATCTCCACAGGCAAAATTAAATAGCAACCAACAATTACCAGCAACAATGAAGACATGCATGAAGAACCAACACATGGTTTCCGAAAGAAGAGGCAGGGGTCAAGCAGCACACTGATGGACAACCAGATCTTGCAGACACCTCAAGCATGAAGGTGCATGAAGCAGAAGACATGGCAGAAGATCAAAACACTCTTTGACAGGTCCTTGATGAGAATAATGTTTTACAAAGAGCCCACTACATGACGACAATATTTAATACCCTGACACAATAATCAAAGGACAAAACTTAAAGATATGATTCTGTGTGGCCATGGATAATCTTCAAATAACTCCAAATCAACCAGATGCACGTTATAATATAAAATACCATAGGCTGTAACAAACAATGAACTAATGGCTAGATCACATGACTGGAAAGGGGCAGGACTGGCAATAAAACAAAATTATTGTGGTTTCATAAACATTGTCTAACTGTGAACAAGTAAACGGCAAGGCTGTTTTAGCTAAGGATCAACGTACGTGAAACAATTTGCTTCTCAATTCACATAATATTTGTGCTATTTGCCAAAACCCCCACAAGTCATAATAATACAAATAAACACATAGAAAGTTGCATTAGATAGATCATGTCACACACTCCTACACATTTAACACAACTGCTGTTTGAATATGCAGTTATCTGTCTAGTGAAAACACGGCAGTACTGCTGTTGGCAGTTATCTTCACTAGCAAAAATCTTCAAACAAAATGTAATTCAATACACTGAACATGTCCATACAATCCCTGGCTAGTCAGAGCTACACATAATCCATCCATCATGTGCCATGCCGGTAAGCGTGGGCGGTCATGTTCTGCCATCTCACTCGATCACCAGTGCTGGTGTGTTTTATTAGAACAGTGATTCACACACTTCAAACTGCAAGCAAGACACAGGAATAAATTAATGAAATAAGGAACCTGAGGATTCTCAGATACAGGTAAAAAGTAAAAAATAGGATGTCTCATGACTACATGGCAAATATTGAAGATCGTTTGGCAATTGAAAATCATAAAGATAAGGCTGGGTTTAGCTGAAGCCCTGGCAATATTATAAAATATTAGAAAAGCTACTGACAATAGAATATTTATTATAGATACTATAGCTAAATCTGTTATTTGGATGTGGAAAAGCAAGGGAAAACCATCACATCAATTTATGAAGCATAAGTTTAAAGGTAGTCACAAATTAGCTTAAAAACAACTTGATACAATTCTTTGGACTGAATAAACCAGACAAGACAAGACAAAGATACGAGGCAATGCACATTTATGTCAGTCATAGTCAGTCGTCATGGGGGCTGAGTGGTCTCGAGGTATGATGTCCGCCTCGAGTGCTGGAGGTCCCGGGTTCAAGCCCCGGTGAGGGCCGGGATTTTTCACGTGGCACTTCTAGTAACAAAAATTTCCCCTGGTCTTTGATTAGTGAGATCGGACAGCCCAGTGTGTATTGTTGCGCACATAAAAAAATCCCTTGGCAGTTGGAGATCGTAAAAGAGTAGCCTAACAGCGCTGCCCGGCAACATTTAGAGTTAAAAATCTACCCAAAGTATTTCAGGATCCTCGCTGGTGCTACAGAGTTTGTGCACTGAGCTGAGATTCTCCGGACTCAGGCTTGAGTTAGTAGAACTGAGCACTTATAGGTTACGGGGGGAGCTGCGTGGTCTCGAGGTATGGTGTCCGCCTCGACTGCTGGAGGTCCCGGGTTCAAGCCCCGGTGATGCCGGGATTTTTTCACTTGGACTTCCAGCAATAAATTTCCCCTGGTCTCTGGGTAGTGAGATCGGACGCCCGTGTGTATTGTTGCGCACGTAAAAAAACCCATTGGCAGTTGGAAATCGAAAAAGAGTAGCCTAATGGCGCTGCCCGGGCAAAATTTCGAGTTAAAAATCTACCCAAAGTATTTTCATGATCCTCGCCGGTGCTACGGAGTTCGTGCACTGAGCTGAGTTTCTCCAGACTCAGATTTGAGTTAGGAGGAAAACGGAGCACTTATGGGTTACACCCGTGTGCCGTGATGTTGATCCGTCGACTAAACTAAACTAAACTATGTTAGTCAAAAATCCCTGTGTGTGCTTCTGTAGAAAAAAAAAAACCTAAAAATAACTGGGTTGAAAGCTTAAGCGTGGCTGCTCAAATGTTGCTGATCTGGGAGACCGACCTTTCAGTGCAATGAGAGAAATGCAGCTAGAGTGAAAAAAAATATGAACCAGGATTTTAAAAAATTGTGGTGGCTTGTAGACTGTAGAGATAGCTAGAGCAGTAGAACTGGCTGAAAGAACAGTTAATAGAATTTTACCCAACAGACAAAACATAAGAAAAGTGTGCCAGCTGGGTTCCATGGTAGATGTTACATGAACAGAAGCAAATAAAAGTAAATTGCTATTGACGACAGTTGATCAATAAGTGCCAGTCAGAAGATACTTTGATGACCATTGTGACAATTAGTTGAGACATGGGTTCATCATTATGACCCCCGCAACCCAAAAATGTCCAGCAAGCAATGGAAAACCCCAGGTTCCGCAATACCTGTTAAACTAAGAACGCAGAAATCTGCACGTGTCTTGTCAGCTAGCATAGGTGTTCATGTCTTTCCACAGATCTCGGTCTTTGGTGTTCTGGATCAACTCTGCTGATGATATTCCTTCATGCCATCGTTTCAATCCATCCAGCATAATTTCTCTTGATCTGCCTTTGCTTCTCTTCCCACCGATTCACAGTGAGACACTTGGTCTATGGCTCTCAGCCTGGGGATATGGCTGAGTGCCTCTAACCAAAATCCCCCAGATGTGAGGGACTGGCCTTTACTCACCCCCTTCTACATGGAGGTGTGATGCAAAGTGCCACTACTGTGTGGGCATTAATGGTGAAAAAGCGTCCCAGTGGTAAGAAATAGAATATTGCTTGGCTAGCAAAATCATTACGTGGAATGCCTGCAACGAAAAGCCACTGTGTGCGCTTCACCAAAGGTGGAAAAAGTGTCCCAGTAGCATGAAATGGAATGTTGCTTGGCTAACAAAACCATTACTGTGGAAAGTCTGAATCATAAGCTCGCTGTGTGGATGTTATCTGCAGACGGATCGCTCCTGGTTTATGGAGGGACAGCCTGTGGTGGACGAGGAGCCCAATATACGGAAGTGAGACTAAGCAGCCATATGCAGGACTGTAACGATTCCTTGGGTGAGCCCAGTACCAGAGTGATATGTGTTGGCTCTGCAATCCTTGGATGGCGAGGAATGCCCATGATTTTCCCCTGCCTTCCCTTGAAGGCTGACCGAGATGTCTTCGGCCATTCTAACTTGACCAGCTGGGATGTAGGTGACACCACAACAGTGAGAGTCGAATGTCCTACGAAACACCCAAGAAGGTTAACCCGGTCAACAAATGCCTGCAGAAGTCAGATGTGTCGGCCAAAAGGCGCAAGTATCGCAGCTCTGCTGTAAACAGGCACAATGCAATTACGTCCAAGAAAACTCTCCGGATGAATGCAGAAGAAGAGAAGAAAACCAGGGTTAGCAAGAACTCAAAACCTTTCCTTTGCTTCAAGACAACATGCCCTCTCATAAAGCACTGCTCGTGCAAACTAGCATCCAAGGATTTGAATATTGAGACACTTTCACACTCACCATTTTCTGCGGATGTGGCTCCATCAGATGTTATTCTTTTCCCAAATCTTAAAAAAAACAGCTCAAAGGAAATCATTTTGATAGTGATGAAGAAATTACACTACCATGATACTGGTTTAGTTTAAAACATTTGTATTCTATTACCAAGGTCTTTTCAATGTCAAGTAAAAGATAATACGTGTCAATTCAAATGGTTTCCATACTGAAAAGGAATATACATCTCAGTTCTTTACATTTCCTTCTTATTCAGGATAAAGACTTATGGAAAGTATGTAGACAGACTGGGGAGTCTCCATGGTGAAGTGGTCAAGCCGTCTGACTCAGGCTCTGAAGGTTGTGGGTACAATTTCCGGGCTGCGCCCTTTGGTTCACAAGTGAATTTTTTCAGAAGACTCCTGGGGGTTGTCAGCTGGAGCTATAGGAGTTCATGCTTTGTGCGAAGCTTTCCACTGTTGCGGAAAGAGACTGAGCCATATGGCATAAAACCTGGTGCAATGAAGTCGACCCTGTCAACTTTTAAGAGACTTTTAAAAAAAAATAGACAGGCTGATTCATATAAAGATAAAGAAATATAATAGGCATGAAAGTTAACTGTAACTGACAGAAAATGCTGTCGATATTAAAATGTTCTGAGGGCGCGGGATCTGAGAAACACTGTTCTAGATGTTGATCATTTCAGATAGGGATTGAGGACTATGTAATGATACAACAGTTCATTATCACAGCTATTGTACATCTTAATTATGTTAACTGGTTCACAGTCTTAACCTGCCAGTTTCATAGATAATAGTTTATATCCACTACTGACAACGGATGATCAGATAGTAAGTAACTGACACCCAAACTGATAGGTACCAGTATAATTCAATCAAGAAGATGATCAAGAATGTGGGGTTTTGTACAGGATGACTTTGGAATTTGTTCATGTCAAAATACAAAACCAAGAAAGGATAAAAATAACAAAATGAAAACTAAGAAAGAAGAAAAAAATTTAAAAAAAAAGGGAGAGAGAGAGAGAGGTACATACATAAAAAGGTGAAGAGAGACAGAGAGAAAAAGAGGAACAGAGTGGCAAAGAGAGACAAATGGACAATGAGTGAGACCGAGAGTAACACACTGGGAGAGACAGAGAGAGGCAAACAAATAAAGGCACAGAGAGAGGAGAAAGACATAGACAGAGGGGGGGGGGGAGATGAGAGAGAGAGAGAGAGAGAGGAGAGAGAGAGAGAGAGAGAGAGAGAGAGAGAGAGAGAGAGAGAGAGAGAGAGAGAGAGAGAGGAGAGAGAGAGAAGAAAGGGGGGGTAAGGTGACATTACTAGTGATTGAAAATCAAATGCAAGCTATTGTCCTTTAGCTCAGTGTGATATACTCATTTATGTGACTGTTGACAAATGTGTAAAGACACAGAGAGGAAACAGTGGAATGACAGAAATACGGAGCAAATTATACAAATATTGTTAAAAAACCTATTAACCATATAAAACAGAGTCCACAATAAAACAAAAGACACTTGCATAAATGTGATAAGAATCTCTAGTATTGCACATCATAAATAAATGTATCCAATAAACAATGCATTTGGATACACCTCCACATTCCAAACAAAATGAATATAAAGTGAAGATATATTGTTCAGATTTTACAGAAACTGTAAAAGATGTTGTCAACAGATGAACTATAAATGAGCTCATGGACAAACATTAGGACCAAATGTAATGATCATAGTTTGATCGTGTTGTCCTGCTGTTCATCTGCAGGATTTACAAATGACAGTCATGGAATTTAAATGCTCCCGTACATGATTGCCAGCTAAAGATTCATTTCAGAGTCAACTGTTGTCTCAGATGGTTTGCAAACAGAGAGCAATGATGACGCAAGGCAGCACTGTTGACTGGTGAGACAGGAAGTTCAATCTGAAAGAAGAGAACAGAAACTCAAATTAATGTCAATAAAAGTAACCACATTTGAAATATAGCAAATATAGCCAAGGATTGCTTTAGTTACAACTGGGTGATTAGCTCCCTGCTGCCAATCCCCTTTGTAACTGGCAGCCCTTCAGACATTTATTGGAATGGTTCAGTCAGTCACAGTAGTTGAACACCTAGAACAAGCTACGTCTCCAATAAGTGTTTATTTTCAATACCGCCTCTCCCAGTGGAGTATCATCCCTTCAACCAACTCACACCAACCCATCCTATCTTTTGCTATCTAATGCAGCTCTCTCCATGTCCTCCATCTCTATTCTAATTCTCTATATGTCAGGTGTGTGATCTACAGACCATCAATCGTGAAAAGAGTGGGTTGAAGTACCGAAAGCATGACAGCTTGGCACAATGTAATAGTAACACTGGGATTGTGAGTGCAGAGAATGGGCAGCGGGCCGCACAGAGTTTGAAGTGCAACAACTGATCCAGCGTAACACACATCAAGGTGACATAGTGGTCTATACTGATGGATTAGTGGTGAGAAACAGACAGACTGGTTGGAGTTTCATTGTGAAGGCTAATGGACGATTCTTGAAAAATGGAGAGTATGGCGTATGAGACTACGACCTCCAGCATGAGAACGGAGGTGGAAGCAGTCACAGCAGCATTCCACTGGTTAGAGGAGACAACTTGCAACACACACTGTGTTCATTACGAACTCAAGAAGTATGTTTAGTAAGGTGGAGAAAGGAATGTTTCATGTGGAATGGCTCACCTCGCTTCAGAGGTCACAGACTGTGTAGATATTTTTTGCACTGCCCAGTGCGGGAGTGCAGGGGGAATGAACAAGCTGAGAGGCTGGCAATGAATGCACTTCTTGGTGGTAGATTACCTATGGACAAGGGGGAGTTGGTCGTTCGCCTATGGAACCAGGTGGAGAAACACACTGAGAACCCATATCTGCAAAGGATGAGATTGCGGGGGATTGGCATGGGTTCTGGACAGAATCTCGAAACAGAGAGAGGAAGACCAGGAGAACATTCAATCAGTTAGCAGTGGGAATGATTAGTAGTGTAACATTTCACTGGCTGTTGAATGAGGGGACGGAGCGCATATGGGAGTGTCCTGAGTGCAGTGACGTCAGTTCTTAGCTCAACTCAAATCAGCTCTAATTCTCTTTTCCATGTGTTGTTAGGTCTCCCTTTATTTTGGTTGTCCTGTGAGTTCCAGACAAAGAACTTTCTGGTTGTACGATTCTCAGATTTTCTCAACTGTGTTAGACTAATTTCTTAGTGATCCAGTAACTTTAATATTTTGGGGAAAATCCATGACAGGCGACCTGTTGAAATTTCTCAATTTTGAGCTATTTTTTTTATAGAGCTTTTTGAGCTATCTCAACCACTTCTTCTGCTATATATCTATTGTGGTATGGGTCATGAAGAGGTCAGTGTGTCTGGTCACTGGTGCCCCACAATTTATTTTGCAGGGTTACTCCTGTGGATGTTATCTCCATTCTCCTTTTGGCAAAACCAGAAGAGTCTTGTAGGTAGGATATTATGTGTTGTTTACTCCAATGCTCAATGGCTGGTGGTGGTGGCAGAGCTTCTGTGACCCACTGGGTGAAGGTATGCTCTAAGCCCACAGTGGCCTGTTCTGTGCAGACAGTTCTAACTCTGTTTGGTTATGCCTAACGTGAATATGTATATGTATAGTATTCTTACTATACATGTCAACCAATACCACCATTGTTGCCCTTTGATATTTTCTTACAATGAACCAAGGCTTCTTATCTGTAAACTACTGATGCTATAACCAGCAGGGCCTGACTCCAACACATCACACCTTAAGCCTTTCATTATACCATCATTACCCATTAGGCTCTTAGACAAGTACATGAACAAAGCTGACATTATTTCCATTTCAGGAAATCAGGTGCCTGTGATAAAGATTTAAGCTCCTACAGGTTTTAATGACATGGCCAGTCCTTTTATATTCTGTTCAAAGTAGGACAGAGTGGATCAAAACACAAACAGCAAATTAACTTATAAATAGGAAAACAACTGCTATATAATGGGCTGCGGGGAACACTGGAATCAAGGTTTACAGAAGTGTGACCCATATGAAAAGTCAAAAAGTCAAACAGAACACTAAATAAACACATCACATTAGATCAAAATGGTAAATATTTTGAGCTAGCCATTCAGTCATCATTATATCCCTATGAATCAAACATGAATTGTCAATATTAAAATTAGAAGTCTACAAACACAACAAATGGAGGATGTTGCAATAAACCATTATTAGCAAACAAACACAAAACAGCAATTACAATGAAATAAGCACATAATTAAGAAGTAACAGTACGATGTAAACATGTACAATAAAAATGAACAGATGGGATAAAGTGACATGTACAGCACTTAACTGTCCCGCTAGGTCATGGGTTGTAGTCTGCTGACAATGAAACACTCTAAACCCATGGAGGAAACGGCAACCTGTGCCTAATCCCAGCCGGTCCTCGTGTACTGTGCTGAATCCTGACCTGGTTACATCCTAAAATGTTTTCCCACAGATGTGACATTCCAGTACCGGCCTTGCACACCCTACTGGTGTCTCAGTGAAGGGAAAGCAGTCTCTCAATACAGAGATGGCACTTTGGCACTGGGTCAGTAGAAGACTACTCCAACATGACTCCGATAGGTTCAATCCCTTGTCTGAGCTAAATCAATCTGAACATCAATATACTCATCTTAAGAGTTAAGACTAAAGTCTTCCAGAGAATTCAAGAGTCAACCAACCAATACCTGATAAACATCCTTCCAGGATGAACCTATAGCTGACTTGTATCGTTCTAAATCTTGAGCAGAGGAGAAATACAGTACCCACTGGTTACTGGACACGCCTGCCTCCTGTGACTCAAACTCCTAAACCAGAAACACAATGTAAATGGTTTACAGCATCTATGTGAGGTAAACACAAAACTAATGGACATTGAAGTGCTAGGTAACACAGCGAGCAAATATAAAATAAGGTACAAGCAATCCCATAGCACATATGGCCCTTAGAACTGTACAAGCATAGTGGTTAGTGAGTTTGCCTGTAAGACAGTGGGCTGGGTTCAGTCTTCAGCAGATATAGGATTAATTGAGACCCTGGGACCAACCAAGACAATTGTCACAAAGTTCTGGGAAGTATCTGGGATGGAGAGGTAATGAGGAAGGCAACAAACAACCTCACCTCATGCTGTGGCCTAGAATATGCAAAGGCCTAACACTTCACCCCAACAGCAGGATCTGCTATGGAACTACCTTTACCTTTTTAAATGGCCTTAATTTTGTCAACAGTTAAGATTTCACATTGTCCAGGCCATTGATCTATAAGATGGTGTAATGTGTTGGTGACAAGTAAACCACATAAAAAATATTTTAAGTCAACTATATTCATAGAGATGTCTTTTGATGCAGCTTTTTCTGAGTTCTAGAAGACAGGCGCTTGGACGTGAAACAACAATAAAACATTAACATGTAAACAGATCTCAACAAAATTAACCATGTATGTTTAAGTCTTGTTTCAGGCAAAAATGGATGATTGTGAATTCATATTTTGGCTTGAGTAGTCCAATTAGTGCAGCAGGAGAGTATTGTTGTTTTAATACCAACTGTCTTGCCATTGTACTCATCATGTTTTCTCTCTCTCTCTCTCTCAAACACACAGAGAGAGAGAGAGAGAGAGAGGGGAAAAAGAGAGAGAGGAGAGAGAGAGGAGGGAAAAGAGAGAGAGAGAGAGAGCAAAAGAGAAGGGGAGAGAGAGAGGGGGGAAGAGAGAGAGGGGAGAGAGATTCTTTCATCCTACAATCTGAGGTAAGGATTTTTGTACCGCTCACTTTGCTTTCACCCGAATATTTAAATTTCTCTGAATCACTGTACACACAGGAGCCATGGTACTGCAGTGGTTAGCAGGCCTTCTTGCCAGCCTGATGATCATGGGTTCGAATTCGTATCGAGGCAGATTTTAAAAACTGACCACGGTTCTAAAAACGAGTACCAGGGAATGCCCTGGGAATTAAAGAGGGGTTAGTGTGATACTGATCACATCACCCCTTGGGTGCCAACTATTCTGTACAAATATGGGGCTAGCCCTTCAAGGCATACATAATGGTCCTGTAATTAATTTTACTAACATTTTTCCTCACAATGTTCACTGCATGTTGTCTTAAGAAAAATATCTCAAACAGAAAGAGTTAAGAACTTGTTCGCTTGATCTACATTTTAAAATAACTCAATTAGTTAATGAATGAATACTCACGATAATACAGTAAGATGAGTCCACAGGATCTATCTGAATGCCTGTAACATCCTCTAACTGAGCCCTTCCGAGAGTGCGATAGAACTTGGTGTGCAGATCTTCGTGGCACAGAAACAGATGGTTACATGACAGTACAGCACAGCAGGGCACACAAGACGACAGTGTGCTGTTGTCCTGGAGAGCAAACAGAAAACAACAAAATCCATTATTCAGCTTTACATGCAAATTAAACACATATCATTAGCAAACCCATCTGCCATGGACATGTCAGTGCACATGATCAGCTCTCTGTTGGGAGATTTTGTCAAACAATGCTCCATGGAGGCCATGGTCGTGTCACAGTTATGGAAATAATGTGCAATGAAAATTTATCTTTAACCAAAGCCCAGCCAAAGTGAATTCTGGTGTCAGGAGGCAGCTTTAGAATATCAGTATGTGTGTGTCTCATCTCATCTCATCATGTTCCTCTTGTACCTTGCGGTGTCGAGGTGAAGTATAAACTTCGTGAGAGTGCCCGGTTATGGGCTTCGTATATCGACATTCCCATGGATTCTGTTATTCCCTCAGTCCAACGTTTACGTGGTCGGCCTCTTCCTCTGTTTCCATCTGGTCTGTACATCATTGCTTGTTGTGGCATGCTGTTGACTGGTAGCCTACTTGCATGGCCAAACCATTTGACTTGCTGCTTTCTAATAAAATCTAGAGCAGCTTTAACCCCTACTTTAGTCCTGATTTCTTCATTTCTGATCTTATCTCTTCTTGATACGTTGAGTATTCTTCTCAGAAACCTCATTTCTGTTGTTGTGATTTTTCTTTTCTCTTTTTCTGTCATTGTCCAGGTTTGGCATTGGTAGCAGAGAGTTGGTAGGAAGATTGTGTTGTAAAGTGCTTTCTTAGTAGTTATTGATACATGTTTGTTCTTTAGTATTGGTGCCATTTGTCCAATGAGTTGATTTGCCTTATTGCACCTATTTTCGATCTCGTCTTCTGATCTGCCATTTGATGATATTATACTTCCTAGGTACTTGAAGCTCTTTACTTGTTTCAAGGGATGTTCGTTTAGGTGAATTGTTGCTGTTTGTTCTTCTTTAGTTATAGTCATTACCTCTGTTTTGCTTGTGCTAATTTTCATGTTATGTTCCCTACACATTTCGTTTAGACTATTCATGTGGTCTTGTAATTCAGCTTCTGATTTTGCTATTAGTGCTTGGTCGTCCGCAAACAGGAGTTCTCTAATGGTTAGATTTGCAGATGGTTCTTCTTCTGTGTTCTCGTCATGCGGTATTCTTGCTGTCTCTGCTTGGCTGGTTTCTTTACATATGTTGTCTATATATGTTATGAACAAGAGAGGGGACAGGACACAACCTTGTCGTACTCCAGATCTTATGGTGAAGGGTTCTGAGTGTTCTCCAGTTGCTCTCACTATGCATTCACTGTTGTTGTATAAACTTCTGCATAGGTTTGTTAGATGTGTACTCACTCCATATTGTTTAAGGATTTCCCACAGCTTGTTTCTATCTACCCTATCAAATGCCTTTTCTTGGTCGACAAAGGCTAAGTAGAGTGTTTCATTGAATTCAATTGATTTTTCTATAAGTTGTCTAAGAGCAAAAATGGCGTCTGTGCATCCTTTGTTTTTCCTAAATCCAAGCTGCGTTTCGCTTAGCTGGGGTTCTAAAGTAGTTCGTAATCTTTTTTCAAGAATTTTGCAAAATATTTTCCCAGTATGACTCAACAGTGAAATGTATGTGTGTGTGTTCATGCTATAAAAGAGTAAAGGGGGAGCTCTGGCTGAGAGGTTTGTGGTGTCTGCCTCAGGCTAAGAAAGTACAGAATTTGATCTCAGCATCGGGCTGGGCATTTTCCCAAGAACCATTGGTCAGTCATGCTTGTGTCCCGAGTGCAAGATGTGCACTTCAAAAACTCATGTTGAAAATTGCAAAGAGTAGGTAGTGCTCAATGCAGAGGTAATGTTATTAGGACATGGTAGGTAGAGCCAGTTACCTTGGGTAGAATCTGTCTAGAACAGTAGTTCTCAACCGGTAGGGAATTCCACCCCCAGGAGGGAATTTTAGGGTTTCCAGGGGGGGGGGGGGGAAATGAAGACCATTTCAAGATTGCGTTAATACAAGAACCAATTACTTGATGACATAAGCCTGGGTCATTGACAGTGAGTTGAGTGACCGGGCATGAGAAAGAATGGATGAAAGTGGGAGACAGTAAAGTGACTGATCTGGCTATGAGAAAAACAATCAACCCTGAGAAATAATGGGGCGGTTGTGAGTGGAAGACCCTAGGGTGGATGGGGAGGAAGACAGTTTTAGGCTGGGGGGTAATGTTGTTGGAAGCCCAGGGAGGGGCTACACAGCAGGGTAAAAAAGACTGTGGAAAACTTTGACTGGGGAGTGGAAGCGAAGACCGACTGAGGTTGGGTTCGTGTGAAGTCAAGGGACTTCAGGGAGTTGAGTTTTAGACACCGAACGAGTCGGTAGTCCACGGAGAACTGTGTTGTGTGATTCTCTGAGCTGTGAAGGCAGGCCTAAAACCCAGAGTGGGTTGCATAGTGAGCAGAGGCTCCGACCCAGTGTGTGGGTCGTATTGTGGGAGATCCAGCCGTGGATAGTAGCTGGACTAAATGTCTTGTGAATTTGAGATTCAGCAGGCCGTGAGAAGACAGTGATGTGTGCTGGTTAAATTGTGAGGAGGATATTTATATTCTATGGATTACATTGTTTCTGGATGTATAAACATGTCCGTTTGTCCGTGTTCTTTCTGGATTAAAAGATTATGTGCGCCAACTCTATCTTGTTTCATGACTGGTGGATGTGCACTGCAAGGGTGAGTTGGATTAAGAGACAGGAGGCTAGCTCAACTTACACTCTGTAATGACATACAAGGAGCATCGTTACCTAGACAACGACATATCATCAACAACATCGTGATACATGATATTGTTTTTCTCTTCATACTTTACAGTTATGTATGTCTCATCCTTCTAAAATTCATTTTATAAAGTAAGTAGACCCACAAATCATGTTTTATGTGGATGTCTAGACTTGTTTCTTCTTCTTCTTCTTCTTCTGCGTTCATCCGGATTTTTTTTCCGGATGTGACTGCGTTGTGCTTGTTTACAGCAGAGCTGCGTTCTTGCGCCGTTAGGCCGACACACCCGACTTCTGTGGGCATTTGTTGACCGGGTTAACCTTCCCGGGACTTGTTTTAGTATATGCTATTAAATTTACCTTCCATTTTTACGTATACTGTGTAGGGGTGGGGGGATTTTTTGATAGGAAATATGAAAGGGGGGGAATGACGTTCTGAAAATACGGTGAAGGGGGGCACGGGCCAAAAAAGGTTGAGAACCACTGGTCTAGAAGAAGCATACCTACACAAATACATGTCAAGTCAGACACACATTACTTTAAAGGTGTGACACACCTCTTCAAAGAGAAATTAAAAAGAAGGAGAAGAAGAAACAGAAACAAAAATGAAGGAGAAGAAGAAGAGGAAGAAGAAGATGAAGAAACAGCATGGGAATTGTTTAAAGTTATTGAAGTGTTAAGCTATAACAGACTTTTAGTTCATGAACTGTTGTTACTGTATTTGTAATGTAAGTAGCAAAAGACCCTGTTCCATACCTTAACCCTTTACCGGGCAGACGTTTGTCTGTTTTGCAGCCCTGAACGGGCAAGAACAATTTTGAGGTGCGGTAAAATTTTGGGTTACGTTAGTAAAAATATCACATATAAGTTGTTAGTCAACAGATTTTAGTCAAATAAACAGCAAAAGGAAGGGAAAAGCATGCAGAATATTTTACTCATGTGAATAATGCCGCTAATCCACACATGAACACAAATATTTACAAAATACAACATATTGTTTGTGATTGTCAGTCATCTATACGGCAATTTACAAACACATTTTCCGAATCATAATCACTTTCTTTAAAGTCCGACTCACGACTGCTAACGCAAAGTAACGCTGATCACTGATATCTAGCTCCGATTAATAGTCAATTTCGTGCCTTTCAATGTCACTTAAATTGAACCCAGCGAAATCTCCGCTAGCACTTGAAGAATCGTCGAAATCCATTTTGAAATACAAAGCGTAAAACCCACAAAAACTATTTTAAAAATCTGTTCAAATTCAAAGTACATGCTTGCAAATGGCAGCCACGTTGTCATGCTATCAATGAAACCGAAAGTAGACAATTGGAAGTCTCGGAAAGCCGAGAGATCACGTTTTTGCAATGCATAATAGTCAAGGGCGGTTTCAAACATTTTGCCCATTCGGGGGAAGAAACATTCCTGGACGCTTTGCCCGCTATAGGGTTAAGGCACACTGGGCAAATTGTACCAGGCCCATGTTTTTATAGACCATTCGACATTTGGTGAGTGATGTGGTCATTGTTTCTGTATTGCGTATTCACACTGTAGTGAGTGTTTATAATGTTAGCACATTGTCTAAAGCACTGGGGACTAAAAAATGCTATTATGGTCTCAGCTCAATGAAGAGCAACATCTGAGTGCACCTTCTGGCAGTAGAATATGGACAGCACACAAGGGTGTGGCAAACACAGTTCATGGGATTGACAACCTTCAGAAGAAATGGACAACTCTGCACCTAAGCAGAAAAAAATGGATTCACTTGTTCTGACAGCTGAAAATCACAAACCACTCATGTAAATGAAGAAACCTTGGAGAAACCACCATATGATCTTTTCAAGAATAAACTTATGAATACGTCACAATTCTGGAATGTCATGTCTAGAAGCTTTACACTAATTGTTGATGAAAGCTCTATGACTGCTCCATTTAATAAGTAAAGACCTCTGACCCATGCAGCCACATAACAAACAATAACAACATTATAACAAAATGATGACAGAGAAACATAAACATCCATTATTTAAAATAATAATTGACACTATATATCCCAGTTATAACAATGAAGACTACTGTATGGATAAGAAACACAGAGAATGACTAAGGCAGCTGCTAATAAACTACAAACATTTATGAACGGCTGCCTGTGCAGAACAGGATTCAAATGGCACAACTGAATCACCAATGTAGAGCTAATGGATAGAACTAAACAAACACAAGAGAATCCAGAGGTGAGAAAAAAGAATCTAGTGCTGGATAAGAGTACCAGGAATATTAGATACACAATATAATTAGACATTCCTTCTTGTGAAACCCACAAGGCAAACAAAATAGAGAAGACCCAAAAAAACACATAGAGAAGAGAACTAGAGACAGAGATGAATAATGTGGTGAGGATTTGGACGGAGTTGTATGAGATAGTAAAAGACAGGATGACTTGGAGTGAGTTTGTTGAGGTTAGTTAGTAAGTCGACAGATCATCCTCATTGCACATCGAACCATTCAGTCCATAAGTGCTCGGATCCCCTCCTCAGCAAATCCCGCAACGTGTAGCGGCTAACGACACCAGTTCTGTGTTGGTTTATCAATCTTCTTTGGCTTCCTGCGTAGTGTTCTTGTTTGGCCACCCCTCTTTTAATTTGCTGTACTCGCAGTCAGGCCATTGTTGTAGATTCACAGTCATCACTTGGTTCTCGCAAAAGTCTTACTTCTCGTAGAGCATTCAGAATGTCAGCCTGGTCCATGGCGCGTCCCCCCTCCACAGTAGCCTCACCTGCGAGCTTGTCAGCCCGCTCATTTCCTTGTACTCCCGCATGCCCTGGCACGAAGATGAAACTAATCTTTGCCAGCTGAGACCGCTCCAGAGGCAGCAACCATTCTCTTCGGATCGACCCCTCCTCTATCCTCTTGATCATGTTCATTGAGTCGCTAAGGAAACAAGCCCTAGTGAATGTCTGTGTCTCGAGCCACGTTATTGCTTTACTTACTGCCATGACTTCCATGGTCAGGCTACTTGTGGTTTCAGTGAAAGCACCAGAGTCCTCCTTCACAATTCTCCCTCCGGCCCGAGCTGTAAAGGCCCATGAGCTTCTCACATGTCGGACGACCGACCCATCTGTGTAGATGACCGCGTCACCGTCTAGCGAATTCTCGAAAATCAACTCTTGTACTTCAGCCTCCACAGCAGCTGGATTTTCTTGTTTGCATTTTCTATCTAGTTGGATGCAAACTGAAAAGGATGTGCAGAAGTCTGTTGGCACTTGCACCCACTCCTCGCCAGGTTCTAAGTCCTCAAGTGAACACACCTGTTGAAGAATGTCTTCGGCTTGACCCATCCACGACCGTCCTCTTTTTAACCTGCTGCCCTTCACTTTCCTAATTTCACTATGCAGTGGATGTTGTGTGTTTGCGTTAATTCTGAGGTAGGCGCGTGCCCTGCAACCTTGTATTCTCTCTTCAATGGTTGGAAAATCAAGAAGGTAGCGCATCGCCCTGCATGCTGTATCTCTTGTACATCCAAGAATAATGCGCATAGCTTCATTCTGTATCCTTTCCATCCTTTCTATCTGCTTATGGCTGAGAGTCAGGATTGCTATTGCATACTCCAAAACAGACATGACCAGCCCTTCGTACAGAAGACATAGATGGCGCTGCGCACAGTTTGCTCACAGGGTTTGTTGAGGTTCTATGCTCCAATGGAAGATAAAGGGCAGCGGAAGCAGAAAAAAAAAATAACACAGAAGGGTTCAATAGGATGCTGTTGGTATAAATACAACAGAAGAAAAATAACACAGTAGGGTTCAATAGGATGATGATGGTATAAATACAACAGAAGAAAAATAACACAGAAGGGTTCAATAGGATGATGTTGGTATAAATACAACAGAAGAAAAATAACACAGTAGGGTTCAATAGGATGCTGTTGGTATAAATACAACAGAAGAAAAATAACACAGAAGGGTTCAATAGGATGATGTTGGTATAAATACAACAGAAGAAAATAACACAGAAGGGTTCAATAGGATGCTGTTGGTATAAATACAACAGAAGAAAA
This sequence comes from Cepaea nemoralis, assembly GCA_014155875.1. Lineage (NCBI taxonomy): Eukaryota > Metazoa > Mollusca > Gastropoda > Stylommatophora > Helicidae > Cepaea > Cepaea nemoralis. The sequence goes on from JACEFZ010012226.1 coordinate 370,149, forward strand.
ATAACACAGAAGGGTTCAATAGGATGATGTTGGTATAAATACAACAGAAGAAAAATAACATAGTAGGGTTCAATAGGATGACGTTGGTATACATACAACAGAAGAAAAATAACACGGTAGGGTTCAATAGGATGATGTTGGTATAAATACAACAGAAGAAAAATAACACAGAAGGATTCAACAGGATGCTGTTGGTATAAATGCAATACAATACAATACAATATAGCCACGTGTCAAGATGCAAACTATGCTGGCCTTTGTTTTTGTCATTCAGGATTCTTGGAACCTGAGGATGAGATTAGGAAATCTCTGGAAACACTGCTATAAATCAATATTTATTGTGTGACTGCACAAACCAGCAGGGTCTCTACATATTAAAGATATTAAAGTTCAAACTAGTTGCTGGACTAACAACCAGGAAATCCATAACATAAAAAAAAATAATTAATAAATAAAGAGTAGGAAGGGGGCAACTACTACTGAGCTTTAAACAAAATTTGACTAGGAAGCTTGTTGAAAGGAAACATATGATGCTACCATTTCAACGAAAGTCTTTATTTAAAAAACAAAGGATACTTAGATACAACAACTGAAGTACTGCAACTGTTTGACAATTTATTAGATTACATTGTACTCCAATTTTCCCAGCTTAGTATCCTTGTTCCCCCACAATTTTGGTTTGTGATAAAAACTTGAGTTTTGTTTGTTGAAAAACACTGGTTAACACATTCACATGTATTTTTGTTTCTTTTCACCAAGCTGCCTAGATACATTGTATGTTCATTTGGATTCAATGACAATATTAGTGCACAGATTTCTATGACACCAGCTTGCATATTATCTACTGCAATGGTTCCTTCAGTCTAAAAAGTTTGGGAACTCCTCAGTTTGTAAAATATTGATGACGTGGAGCAACCATTCTCCCTTATCTCTAAATTCACCCCCAACTAAAACATGCACAAAGTCACAACACCTACTGCCACCTACTCACCACTATTCCTTGAGACACGGCCAGGCACAATGCGTGCCTCCATTCTGAAATCTCAACCTGAGAGGCGGCTGCCAGTAACCAGCTTCCTCCTTGAGCAAGAATGAGCTCAATGCAATGCTCACGGTCTGTGGTGGAGGTTGACCGGCAGCCAACACACTGATCCCCTCCCAGGCCCAGGTAAGAGTGGGGTCTTGGATCAGACTTCTTATTAGAAACACAAAGCATGGAATTCCTGGAACATAAAAAGAACAGAGCATCACAATAAGCGAAACAATTTCTTCCATGTTTATGATATTTACATCTGGACTACAACTTTATCCATATTATTCACCTCTGTCTCCAATTATCTTGTTTCTTGTCTCTCTCTATTTCTGTTTCCCGGTGGCTTCTAGACAAAGGGCTATCTAGTTATACTAGTAACAGGTTTTCACAATCTGTGTCTTATATAGTGTCAGCATGTTTTCATTACCTCTTTATTAGTTGAAATTAAAATAATACACTATACTGACAAATAAAATCTGTAACTAACAATGAGTGGAACATTAACATGAGAAGTATGTTTGACGATAAAACAGTAAAATTCACAGCTCCAGTCAAATGGACAAACAATATTTAAAAAGTACTTAATATCATCTTCAGAGTGACTAAGTGAAATGCTGACCATAAAAGAGATACAAGATACAAGTAACAGACAGAGGCAAACAGCATTTAAAATAAGAAAACAGAAGATGTTGAGCAATCTTCAAATATAATTAAACAGTATTTAATTTTAAAAAAATAATATTCTGAACTCTAGCATACATAGAACAATGGTTTAAATATTCATTTTGGTGTGCAAACTTAGAGATATAACTACTTGTGATAATCCCAGCTTCATGTTTTAAAATAACAAATCTGGAAAAGATTTACTAACTGTAAAAACGAACATCACTAAATATTAATTTAATTGTCCATCATGAGCTACAGTACATATGAGCCAGTAAAATAGCTTTCAGCAGTTGAACTACATACCATTTCAAAAAGTTTGAAGTTAACTTCATTCATTAATTAGGTTGAAGATTAAAGGATCAATTTCACAGGACCAGGTTTTGCCCCATCTGGCTCAGTCCCTCTTTACAGAACGGCAAGCCGCCTGTCATGAGCATCACACTAAGCAAAAACTCCATAGCTCTAGCGATGACCCCCAGGAGTCTCCAGAAAAAATTACACTTTGAATGAGTCTGAAACTACACCCATGACCCTCAGAGGATGAGACAGACCACTCTGTCATGGAGACCTTCGGTTTATCAGTCTGAAGACAGGTGCTGAGATCATCTGAACAAGTACCTAGACCTTTGGTTCATCAATCTGAAGACAGGTGCTAAGATCACCTGATCATGTACCTCTGTTGTCTCCTATTCTAAGCAACTCTCTTCAGCTCAGCATAGGTCTGTACCCCAACAACCTTGCATGCTTGTGTGACATAGTTTTCCCTTATGATGTCCTCTTTTTCTCTGGCCATGGACCTTGTATATTCCGTAGCAGACCTTCATGTGTCATATTATATTGTGACCAAACCAAGAGAATCTTTTCTTTCACCTGATGTTCAATAGTTTCTATTGCTAATAAAACAAAAAAAAACAACCTTAAACAACCCCTTTATATGCCTTTAGGTGCATTAGGTAAATGTTGTGAGTTGCATAATTTTATACCCACTGGCAGCTGATGGATGATGTGGTCAATACTAGACTGATCGCCTTTATTTCCCAGAATATTTCCTGGCACCCACTGTAGGCTGGGTCAACCTGGGAATCCAGATCAATTTTAAATAAAATCCACCTCAGTAGGGATTCAAACACATGACCACCAGGCAAGAATGCAATCCACTGCACTACTGTGGCACCCCTATTTACCAACAATTACAGAAATACAGAAAATGGCACCTACTTTAGAACAACATACACAGGCTTCCATGTTGGAGGCTTCAGAGGGTCCTGGCTTCTGATGAGAAGTGTCCCCTCTTTATAGGCTGCATCTGCATCATGGGACTGGCCGGTGACAGCAGAAGGGTCCTCCCAGAACACCAGAGAGTAATCAGATATTGCCAGGTCCTGAACCTGACAATGCAAACATGATCAATTGCACATATTCACATTTGCATTTATATCAACACTACTTACTGCAACACACACACAATCACTCATTATCAACATTACAATGTATTCCTATACAATAACATACATACTATATCATCACTACTCACATCAAAACAAAGAACTCCCTCCCTCTCTCTCTTTCCTGCCCTTCATTCTCCATTAGAGCATAGATGCCCAATCAAACCATACCAAGCCATCCCATCATTTGCCTATCTCCTTCAGCTCCCTCTATGTCGACCTATATTATTCATCTGTCTATAATTCTCTTCTGTTTGTTTGTTTGTTTTTTTTGCATATCCTATTTACCGGACATCGCTGTCAACACCAGCATTTTACCGCTGTTGTTGATGCCTTGGCAAGATTACGCTCAGTAGTTTTCCACTGCTTTCCAAGCGACCGGCTCACATCCCCCCCCCCCCCGTAAGTAACCAATGCGATGTGATCCGCTACCGAATCTCGTGCAGCTGTGTTCCCCTACATGGATATATGGGATTATGGAGAGAGTCATTAACCCCTTCGCCAGGGAGGTCGGCCTGTTTGTTTGAGACTGTTTTTAGGTCTCCATTGATTTTGTTTGCCCTGTGGTTTCCAGACAACAGACGTTCTAGTTAAACTATTCTCAGGTTTTCTCAATGGTGTCCTTTCCAGCAGCAGCATATTTGCCCCATTTCACTTCTTGATTCGCTGGAATGTAATACAATACAACCAAAACTGAAGTAATGCAAGTTAGTAGATCTCCTGGTGGACTAAATATGCTGATAAATGGTAAACCTCTGAAACAAGTTAAGGAATGTAAATATCCAGAAGTATGATAACAGAAGATAGCAAAATAGACAGAGAAATCAAAATTAGATGTCAAATAACAAGTGTGCTTATTTCAACTATCACCCACATTGAAACATCCAAATATACCTATGTCTGTAAAACATCATAATACATAGCTTATTCACACCAACCCTATGCAACCAATGTCAAACTTGAACATTATCCAAATCACACTTATGCAAAATCAACACCTGTGAGATGAGATGCTTGAGGACAGGTGCCATCTTAACTATCAGAGAAAGAGTAAGAAATGATGTTACCAGACAGACAGTGGGATCAACAACTTGTGCCACATTTATTGAAAGGCAGAAGATCAAATAGTTCGGTCATCTCGTTAGAATGTAACACCCTCAACTACCAGCACTGGCGCTATATCAAAGAAGATCTGATACGAGAGCAAGAGAGTGCCAGAGAAGAAAATGGGTTGATGACATCAAAGACATTGTATAACCTCACTTAAGGACACTATCCAGTGCCATCCATTGGGCACCAGAATGTCAACTATTTCTCCCCACAACGATTGATAGCAAAAGTGGAAGATGATGGTGACGATGATGAATGATATGAGTAGATTGGTGAAACCTACAGTAGAACAGAAATGTCAAAACTATCTATGTTCCTGTAAAAAATCAAATATTTCCAGCAGTGAATAATGACCAAATTAAGGATAAATTAAAGCTGTACTTCTTTTGGGCATTTCTCAAAACTTGTCTCTGCTGGATTTCTAAGATTAGGTTGTAATGCCATTGACACCTAAACTAGGGAGACCAACATTGTATGTGGTCACACTTTTACTGCACCTAAACTAGGGAGACCAACATTGTATGTGGTCACACTTTGACTGCACCTAAACTAGGGAGACCAACATTGTATGTGGTCACACTTTGACTGCACCTAAACTAGGGAGACCAACATTGTATGTGGTCACACTTTTACTGCACTTAAACTAGGGAGATCAACATTGTATGTGGTCACACTTTGACTGCACCTAAACTAGGGAGACCAACATTGTATGTGGTCACACTTTGACTGCACCTAAACTAGGGAGACCAACATTGTATGTGATCACACTTTGACTGCACCTAAACTAGGGAGACCAACATTGTATGTGGTCACACTTTTACTGCACCTAAACTAGGGAGACCAACATTGTATGTGGTCACACTTTGACTGCACCTAAACTAGGGAGACCAACATTGTATGTGGTCACACTTTGACTGCACCTAAACAGAACTGCAAACAATTCAACAGAAACTGGTGCTACAATATTACAAAGCTAGAAAAGGAAAATATAATGACAGTATACTAACCGGCTGTATCTCATCAGGTGCATATTACATCCCATGAAAAATATCATAAGACTCTTAAAAACCCTTATTTTCCAGCCTATCGTCACATCATCTCAATGTCCAACAGTTTCAAGTAACATTTAGGATCCACTCCAAATCTATTCCTTTTTCATCCCACCCGTCTGTCATTGTTTCTGTTTGCTCATGACGGCTTTCTAGCCACAATTTGGATTCTGTAATTGTTTAAAATTGTGTTTTCGTAAAGGTGACCTCTTCAACTTAAATTTTTTGCAGATTTATTCATTGTACTTTCATAATGTTACTTCATTTAAAATCCATTTCATTTTTATTGTAAACCAGCATTTATGAACTGTTGTATTTAGCTGCAGCATATTTTCAAAACGTATACTCTCACCTTTGCCAACAACATACTCACCTCACATTGAAGCTCTCGGGAAATATACTTCCTCAGGGCAATTGTCTGTAAAGGGACTTCACTCTCAACACTAAATCGTGACTTTGCTGGGAGTATATGATCACTGACTGCTCGAACTGCATCAGTCAAACATGCCACAATTGACCTACAGAACAATTAATAAAAAAGTCTTTCTTACCATTGTATCCTGACTTCATGGAGTATGTGTTCATTGACTGCTCAAACTGCAGGTGGTCAAATGTATACATAAAATCCACCAGTCACACTTCAGAAGTAAAGTTAGACCAGTGACATGACACTTCGGCAAAATGAGAATATGGTGCCAGACCCATGCATTCTGCAACTGAAAGGCACATGATCGACAGGGTCTCAGGCCAATGTTTTCTGTGATTGAATGACACTTGAGGGACATGCTGCCAGACCCATGTTTTCTGTGAGTGAATGACACTTGAGGGACATGCTGCCAGACCCATGTTTTCTGTGAGTGAATGACACTTGAGGGACATGCTGCCAGACCTATGTTTTCTGTGAGTGAATGGCACTTGAGGGACATGCTGCCAGACCCATGTTTTCTGTGAGTGAATGACACTTGAGGGACATGCTGCCAGACCTATGTTTTCTGTGAGTGAATGACACTTGAGGGACATGCTGCCAGACCTATGTTTTCTGTGACTGAATGACACTTGAGGGACATGCTGCCAGACCTATGTTTTCTGTGACTGAATGACACTTGAGGGACATGCTGCCAGACCCATGTTTTCTGTGAGTGAATGACACTTGAGGGACATGCTGCCAGACCTATGTTTTCTGTGACTGAATGACACTTGAGGGACATGCTGCCAGACCCATGTTTTCTGTGACTGAATGACACTTGAGGGACATGCTGCCAGACCTATGTTTTCTGTGATTGAATGACACTTGAGGGACATGCTGCCAACCCATGTTTTCTGTGACTGAATGACACTTGAGGGACATGCTGCCAGACCTATGTTTTCTGTGAGTGAATGACACTTGAGGGACATGCTGCCAGACCTATGTTTTCTGTGATTGAATGACACTTGAGGGACATGCTGCCAGACCTATGTTTTCTGTGAGTGAATGACACTTGAGGGACATGCTGCCAGACCCATGTTTTCTGTGAGTGAATGACACTTGAGGGACATGCTGCCAGACCTATGTTTTCTGTGATTGAATGACACTTGAGGGACATGCTGCCAGACCCATGTTTTCTGTGACTGAATGACACTTGAGGGACATGCTGCCAGACCTATGTTTTCTGTGACTGAATGACACTTGAGGGACATGCTGCCAGACCCATGTTTTCTGTGAGTGAATGACACTTGAGGGACATGCTGCCAGACCTATGTTTTCTGTGATTGAATGACACTTGAGGGACATGCTGCCAGACCTATGTTTTCTGTGATTGAATGACACTTGAGGGACATGCTGCCAGACCCATGTTTTCTGTGACTGAATGACACTTGAGGGACATGCTGCCAACCCATGTTTTCTGTGACTGAATGACACTTGAGGGACATGCTGCCAGACCCATGTTTTCTGTGAGTGAATGACACTTGAGGGACATGCTGCCAGACCTATGTTTTCTGTGAGTGAATGACACTTGAGAGCCATGGTGCCAGATCCATGTTTTCAGTGGCTGAATGGCACTTAAAGGACGAAGTGCCAAAGCCATGTTTTCTGTGACTGAATGGCACTTGAGGAACATGATGCCAGAGCCATGTTTTCTGTGACTGAATGACACTTAAGGGACATAGTGCCAGACCCAAGTATTTTTTTTGCAAATGAACGGCACTTTTAGGACATGGTGCTAGACCCATTTTTTTCTGTGACTGAATGACACTTGGGGTAAATGATCAAATCTACATCAGGTGCCTTGACTTTCCCTTTGACATTTTCACTTCCCATTCAATTAGGGTCTGACCCAGAGAATTGCTCGCTCTAAATTCAGTGCCTGATGTGATAGAGAGTTGGAGAAGGAAATACAAAGATAGCAAGGAATGGAGGTAAGAATCCCACTTCTTTTAACTGTGGCTTGATGTATTTTGCCCACCTGTAATTGTGAGGGTTGACCCAGGGACATCAAATTGGTACATGGTAATAGTCAGAATGTTGTGGGGAAAGAAAGAGAGTACAGAAAGAAACTTCTCACTCTCTCTTCATAATACCATGAACTTATATACGAGGACAATCCAAAAAGAAACCACTTTTAAACAAATTCCTTCTGGCTTTACATACAATTTAGTGAGTCTTGTCTCCTATGACACACTTCCCTCCACTGTTCGTACACTGTTCCCAACAAGTTTGCCAGTGTTTTTTAAAATTTATCCTGGACATGGCTTTCTGTGATAGCATGCATGTCTCATAGCAAATTTTCCATAATCTCTTCCAGGGTATTAAATCAGTGACTTTCAGGGCTGGATTTCAATTTTCGGCAGGGGCCAAATTCAGAGTGTAAGGCAGCTGTGGGACAAGAGCTACCTTGTGCTTTTAAAAAACATCACAAATTAAATAGTGATGTACGTGCAAAAAACAGTCGTGGAGCAGCACCTGGATTTTGCTTGTCCATGCTTCAGCCCTTTATTTGTGCATACTGCCTCTCAAAATGTTTCATGATGCCAGAGCCATGTTTTCTGTGACTGAATAGCACTTTCTTTTCCTTTCTGTTGTGGAGTATGCAATAGCGATCCTGACTCTCAGCCGTAAGCAAATAGAAAGGATGGAAAGGATACAGAACGAAGCCATGCGCATCATTCTTGGATGTACATGAGATACAGCATGCAGGGTGATGAGCTACCTTCTTGATTTTCCAACCACGAGGGACAGAATACAAATTTGCCAAGCACGTGCCTATCTCAGAGTCAATGCAAACACACCCACTGCAAAGCGAGATTAAGAAGGTAAAGGGCAGCAGGTTAAAAAGAGGAAAGTCGTGGATGGGTCAAGCCGAAGACATTCTTCAGCCCTTTTTTGTTCACTTGAGGACTTAGAACCTGGCGAGGAGTGTGTACAAGTGCCTACAGAGTTCTGTACATCCTTTTCAGTGTGCATCCAACTAGACGGGAAATGCAGACAAGAAAATCCAGCTGTCGTGTAGGTGGAAGTAAAGGCTCTGATCTTCGAGAATTCTTTAGAGGATGATGCTTCATTTACACAGATGGGTCGGTCGTCTGAGGAGTTAAAAGTTCGTAGGCCTTTAGACTCAGGCCGGAGGGAAAACTGTGAAGGAAGAGTGGCACTTTTGCTTTGACCACATGCAGCCTACTATGGAAGTCACGGCAGTAAGTAAAGCAATAACATGGCTTGAGACACTGACATTCAATCGGGCTTGTGTCCTTAGTGACTCGGTGAGTATGCTCAGGAGGATAGAGTGGGTCCTAAGAGAGTGGCTGCTGTCTCTGGAATGAGCAGGCTGACAGGCTTGCAGGTAGGGCTACTGTAGAAAATGGACAAGCCATGGACCAGGCAGACATTCTGAATGCTCTATGAGAAGTAAGTCGTTTACGAGAACCAAGCGATGATTGGGAATCTACAACCATGATCAGGCTGCGAGAACAGCAAGTTAAAAGAGGTATGGCCAAACAAGAACACTATGCAGGAAGCCAAAGAAAAGTAATAAACCAACACAGAACTGGTGTCGTGAGCCGCTACACGCTGCAGGATTTGCTGAGGAGGGGATCCGAGCACTTATGGACTGAATGGTTTATTGTGCAATGAGGATGATCTGTCGACTAACTAACTAACTAAGTTTCATGGCATTCAAATAGAACTCTTCATTGATCATCAGACCGGACACGTAGAACAAACTCATGAATAATGACATCTTTTCAATTAAAAAAAAAAAAAGAAGACGATCACCAAAATCATCACATCTGAGAGACTGACATGCTTTTACTTTGGTCACGGTGGCTTTCTGACTCTCTGTGACAATTGCCCTTTTTTGACATCGTAAACACCAACCCAGGCTTTGTCACACGTCGTGACATTTTTAAGAAACTTTCCATCGGAATTTCAGAAGTTAAAAAAATGCCATATGGAAAGAATACTTAATGAGAGACAACAATCATCATCATCATCAAGTGTCTTGCTGGCAGGCATGGGTGATTATGCTTCTTCAACAGAATGAATCAATTCATGCGAGGATTGTTTCCATGCTATGATGAAAAACCGTCAAGAATCCTCTCTCGCTATCTTCCTTTAACTGTCCATAAATCTATGTAGTTGTTACAATATGTTCCAGTTGTTCTTTCTGTATAACATGGGCAAAATAATTTTTTTGTTTGAAATAAGTTAATATTGTTTCTTAGATTCTATCAAAACATTTACATTACTTATTTTTTTCTGTTCAAGGTATTTTCAGCAAACTTCTGTAAATCACATTTCTGTGGCTTCAAAGATTGTGTTTGGCCTTTTACTAATTGTCCAGGATTCACAGCCATACATTAAAATTAGTTCTATGCAACCTGGAATAAATCTTTCTCAAAATCCTGATGATGGGGACTTCTTGAATAAGAAGTTAAGAATAAGAAGCTAACAAATTGTTCTTACTGTGTGAGTGCTTGATGGCCAGTTGTTAGCCACAATCTCTGCTTCTGATTGTTTCTCCCTATGCTTTCAATGTTCAATGTTTGTTCATTGATTCCGGTCTGAAAAATAATTGTCGATTAGTTATCACATTTTGGACATGTAACTAAAAATATCACTCATACAAAAAGATTAAAGTCAGCATACATACCTTAACAAAAAAAAAAGTTAAATACAATGAAGTTTATACATACATTTTATCACAATACAGCAGTTAGTTTGCAGAATGCTGCTCTGATCATGGCCAGTCAAATAATTTCTCGATCTCTGGTCATTTCTCCTGTCTCAAGCACTCTCATACCCAAGGTGTATGCAATGCCCTGTATCCATTCTTGTGCTGGTCCACCCTTGTCTCTACTTCCAGAAAACCATGCTTAGCATATTTGCTCTTCTAAAGCCCTGGTGTTATTTAATATGTCGAAAGCATTTAAGTTTCTGAGAAATAATGCCATTTATAAGCCAGTGTTCTTCGACATTCAGATCTTGTAGAATTTGTAGTATTTTACTTCTTTATGACCCACAATATTCTAAGGAATTTTTCTGTAAAATGTAAACTCTAAGACCCCAATTTTCTTTCTTAGTGATTGCAAAATGGCCCATGACTGACATCTGTACATTATCACAGGAACGATGCATTGCTCTCAACAATGTTAATTTAACTTGCTTGTTGGTGCTGTACCATATGTTCTGAATACTGAGTTAACCTCTGCACTGCTTTGGTAAATCTATGTCTGACTTCTTTTAAACAGCTCCTAAGGTTGATTATTGTTCCAAGATATACACAGTTTGTGAGATTTCCCAATGTCTTTACTGCTGATTGTTATTTTTGTTTAGGATGTGGTTTTATATGTGGAAATTATTAAAAGTCTTGTTTTCAAGTTCTGGATATTCACTGTCTCTTGTTGTAGCCAACCTTAAATTAAAATATGATAACAAGCTTTTCTTTAAAAAAAAAAGTAGAACAATGGTCTGATTTATAATCATCAATATGTTAATATCTACTTATAAAATATACTGTAATCAGCAATGTCCTTTACATTTCTCAAAGCACTAAGTTTGAGTATGCATCTGTTTTGTCCATCAATTATAATCTATAGATATGCCTGGAGAGGGTTGGACTCTTACAGGTTTTGAAACTGTCCACAACACACAACATCTACAGTGAGAGCAGTGCACCAATGGACTAGGTTATTGGAATGTGAAAAGAAAAACAAAATGTGCAGTTTGTGTGTATCCAAACAAAAAATGAAATGAATAAACAAAACATGCATGCCGATACTTCATTAACCTCTATTCTTTACATATGGCAATTCTCTGCACAGCTAAAACAGAGTAATCATCTAAAGATGGCAGCCAACAGGCATGACCATACAGAAGACCTTCTACAGTCACCACAAACCCTTACACTTAAAAAGAGAAGATCCTGCAGCATGGCACTGGACTCCAGGGCAAATTTCTTGCTAGCCTGACGGTAGTGCAGCAAGTACAGGCACAGGTCAGAGATGAGGACAAACACAACACCAGAACCTCCTTCAGTGTGGTTCTCCCGAGTCACAAACATCTGGTGGTGAGAACATGTGTCAACAAGTGAGTCATCAACACATTTCAAATGTTAGAAAATATTATAGTAGACTTCCTCAGTCTTACTTAAAAAAAAGTTAGTTGCATATCCTTTATAGGACATTGCAGTCAACACAGCATTTTCCACTGTTGTGATCTCTTGGCAAGCTTACGTTCAGTAGTTTGCCTTTGCTTTCTGAACGATCGGCACTCATACCATTTTGTAAAAAACCAACGCAAAATGGTCTGCTGTCAAATCTCCTGCAGATATGTTTCAAACGCAGGTATGCGGGATCACAAACTGTGTCCGTAACCCCTTCATCACGAAGCCGGCTCTGATTTTAAAAAGGAGAAAAAACACTTTTCCACATCTTGAGGTGTATTCATATATGGTGCTGGCCCGTATATTTGTATAAGATGATTGACACTCAATGCGTGGTGTAGTTAATATCATACCTGCCACAGAACATCTGGTACCCAATTTATTGTCAGCTGATCTGGCAGCCCAGGTCAATTTTACAACAATCCCCATCTGGATGGGGACCTGAACACATGATGACCAGGCCAGCAGGCAAGCATCTTACTTAAACATAATAATAAATAAGCTATAGAACTCAATTTCCAGCCATAATGACACATGTGGATATGATTTTAATTCCATATTTTCTTGACTTGAGTAATGTGGTCAGTATATGCTGGTCAGCATACCATCCCATAAGCTGCAAGCTCTCTAAAGCTACAAACTACCAAAGCTATAAAGAGTTCTTGGAAGTGAAGTCAATACCACCAATAAAGGTAAAGATTATAAATGAAATTGGTCAAATGCAGTAGAGCTGTAAAAATGCAATGAGTGAATCAATAATAACAAGAAGTAGAACCAGTCAGCTGTACTAGGACATGATCTAGTCACTTGTGATATTGATCTAGTACCGCTTACCGATTCTACTCCTCATTTTCATTGACTCACTCAACAAAAAGGCAGTACTGCAGTGCACACCAGATCAATGTGACATGCACAGAATTGAAAAAGCAGATATATTAGCTAAAGCCGCACAAACAGGACCAAACAGAACAATCGACCACCTTCAATGAAAATCATCAAGTTCATCTAGAAAACTCACCAACAAGAAGACAACTATCGCTATTGTGACTGAGCAAAACAACTGATCCTGCCCCTGTATTAGAACAGAACACCACAGACTGAAACTGGTCCTGTGACCCCTGTACACATGTGGACATACAGAACAGACAGCAAACCTGAGTATAGTATAACAAGACACTGCCTTGCCTGGAGCCCACTGGGTGGGAAAATAGCAGGAGAACTAAAAAACACAGAGATGAATAATATAGGGACATCATGGAGAGAACTGCAGGAGACAGAAAAAGATAGGATACTTGGTGTGAGTTGTCTGAAGGCCTATGACCCAATGAAGGTCAGAAAAAGAACATATAGCCAAATATACGCTGGAAGATTGCCATATGCTTTATCAATTGTGTACTGAACATAGGCGCACAGAGTCAAACATCCATATACATCCATTTGGACATATCAGAGAGCTCACACATACAGCAACATACAACCACAAACCCAGACTTCTGGCACAGACATTACTAGAACAACAATGACAGAGAAGCAGATCTCCCAGACAATTTTCTGATACACACTGTATGAGACTGGATTAACATTGCAGTGCTGTGGTCATGAAAATACTTCACCAAGAGATGGGGATTAGAGCCCAAAACTATGGGGTCAACAGGAAAATGTATTAGTCATCACAAAACCATGGCTTCCCTAAACAGCATAAGTGTAAAATAAAGCACATCTTTATTACATATGGTCTGTTTTTTTTTTGGTTTCAGCATTATAAGCTCTACTGCAAGCAAAATCTGCATCCATCTCTCTGTGCTCCACACGATGTAGCTCCAGTCTATGATATTGAGATCTCATTCCTCAATTCCCTTCATCCTGTTTTTCTGATACTCCTTTAGGTTTGAACTTACAAACAAGATCTAAACATACCATAACAGGAAAAGACAGTCCCATTAGCAGAAACTGCCACTGGAGTGTGAAGTGTTAGGCATTCACATATTCTAGGCCATGATCGATATGAGGTGAGGTGACACTGATTCCCTTTTCTTCCCACAGTTCCTAGAACATTCTGAAAATTGTTTGGTACCCATTTTATGAGTCTGGGTTGACTCTGAGCCGTTCTGGTCAGAAACAATAACCCTGACTCTGCTGGGGACTAAACCTGAGGCCACTGTCTCCACAGACAGGGGCATTAATCACTATGGGTCTTAATATGATGGGTAATGTTCACGTATGGATGGTAAGTATAAGAGACTTCAAATATCTTAACATATAGCTTCATGTGCTGTGGGGAAAGCTGGAAGGGAAGAGTGTACAAAGAAGACAATGATAATGATGGACTGGAAAAAAACTCATATGGATGCACCAATAAGACATAGGGCACAGGGTGCTGGAAACTCATTATAACCAACCTCCAATGTGGAAGGGACAAGCCCCTGTATTTGCCCTTGTCAACTCTCCACACTTAACCCTACAGCCAAACATGAATATTTATTCAGAATGACGCTATCACAGAAACTGTGATCTAAGATTTAAACCTAGGTCACAAAATCAGGGCAAAGTATTATAATGATTGCATTTATCACACGCTCCAAATATAAGACAGATTACATAAACAGCAATAATAAAGTTCAAAGAGATTAAAAGAAATACAACCATGATGACAAACATTCTTCCTATTTCTTGCTCAGTGGAATCCTTGCACATTCATCTTTTAAGAGTAAAGAAAGACTACAATAAATTAAGTATTCATTATTTATTCTTTCTCAATGACAGGCACAATGGGATGCCACAGATTCAACTATCTGAGGTCGATGATAACAACAGAAGGAAAATGCAACACACACCAATAACAAGCAGAACAGTCCAAGCAAAGAAAGCATGCCAGGCAGATCCAGAACATTCTGTATAGCAGCCCTTGTCCAGGCAAGTCAGAATACAAGCTCAATGGCGGCAGATCCAGAACATTCTGTATAGCACCCCTTGTCCAGGCAAGTCAGAATACAAGCTCATGCCGGCAGATCCAGAACATTCTGTATAGCACCCCTTGTCCAGGCAAGTCAGAATACAAGCCCTAGAATGTTATGAACTGCCCATACTATTGTAAGCCCGTGAATAATAGAACCTGAATACCAAACTGGTGAAATTAGTTGGAGAAAGTCCAGAGTTTTTAGGCAGACGTTGAGGAGAAATAAACATGAAAACAATCTGTCCCCCTGCTCATTACTCTATACACCAGCATGTCCTGGGGACAATTCCAACAAATGCTCCCTATCTATGATTTTTGAATCGAAGCATATCACTCTACATGAAGCATGCCTGGCTTCACCATTCCCAGAATGCTTTGACATTGTTACAATCATGCTATGTGCGTACTGATAGACTTTGCATATACAATAATCCTGGCACAAAAAGTCACCAAAACTACGAGCTTAACACCATATCATCATTGCCAAACTAGTCTCATTCTATCATTCTGCCCTCTCCCTAACCCAGCCAATAGCCACACAAGCTCTGGCCCCTGTGAAGGGACATAACAGTTTCTCCCCTGAAACAGAAAATGAAAATATCTTCTTATTCCTTCCTGTCCCACTTAGTTTTGCATCTGAAAGGACAGCCTGCCAGACTTTGTTATGCATTTGTATGTTTGCTTCCTCTAGAGTTCTAGACTGATGTCATCAAAGGTAACAGGCTCTACCTACTCATGGTAGGTTTTCTTTCACAACACTTTTGCCAGGATATCAGCCCTAAGACCAACTATTTGTGATTTCCATCTTCTGTAGGATTTTTAAAGTGCACAACTTGCACACTGTCTATTCTTCACCCATACCTCAGAAACCTCAGTTCTCACTACCAGTAAGATCAGGGAGCTGTATATCTATAGATACCAGTAGTTCTTGAGAAAATTCTCGGCCATATTCTGAGACTGAACACAGTTACTTCTGAGAGACTGAGAGAGAGAGAGAGACTGTAAATTCTCAGCCATGACTCTCCCCAGAAACCATTGGTTTCGTGTCATAACAATCTGAGTAGCATGTAAATGGGTGTAATTTACTCATATACAACACACATGACAACTGGAAAACCAAAGTGACACAGACTGACACAGGAACACAAACATACCTTCAACAATTTCTCATCTTCATGCGTGAATATATCCAACATCAGCTGCAGCATGGTGTTGTTGTCTAAACTATATCAACAGATTTAGAATATAACATGACATCAGAATTATGGTGACAGAAACTTCATGGCAGCCACTTTCAGTTAACACAATACAAATATATATGTCAGTAGGCTCTTTAGGTTTAACATATGACACAATGATAGATAAACACCATCACCATTATTATGCAGAATATACTTTTGATGTCAGTAACCAGTGCTCTTCTTGCAAGATGTCTTCCTTATTCTCTTTATTTGTCTACAATATTCTCAGCATACTTCTATAGAACTAATATCTGTAGTCTCCAAGTAAGTTATCACTGACCTCAGTGTCCATAATTAACTTTTGTATGGCACGACCGTTTCTGTTTGAAAAATAAACAAATCTAAGAAGCTATCATATTCAGGTGCCAAACTTCAAAATCTAAACACCATACTTACTTCAGTGAAAGATCAGTCTCTGTTTCATTAATTTCCTGCCTATCTTTGCTATCCACAGGTGTTGACTCAGAAGTCAGGATGTAATCCATATAGTCCTGGAGAATTCAAACACATTTATAAGCAATAATACAAAAGAACATAGAAGCAATTTTCGGTATAAAATAATTACAACAGTCATTGTGCATAATGGGTTGTGAAGTGCAGAGCAGTAAATGTTCTCTCTGAGCTTGGCTAGCATGTGCCAATGGACAATTTTTAGCCACAAGCACACATAATGTTCACCTGTGTGTAACCAGGGCCCTTAAGGGTACCAAAAATTGGTACCACTATAACCTACCGTGCATGTTATCAGAAGCAACTAAGAGAGTTGGCGTGAGACTACTATCTCATCCCACAGAAAACTTTACAAAAAGCAACCAATCAAAAACAAGCCTACAAAGGGGATAGCTTGGGATGGTTGAGGGCCTATGATTCTTTGACAGAAGAAGAAGAGGGACACAAATCTTGGCTTTGCATCTGAATAGATATATGACAATGAAATGTAGGACTATGATGCTAGTAGCTCATAAAGTAGAATGTTTGCTCATGATATGCCACAGCTTGGAGGTAATGAGGCCTGGATGAGGTTTTTGACCAGTACAGTAGAATGTACAGGATACAGTACAGGATAGACTGAAATGGTGGCATGGAAGAATATCATCAGCAGAGCTAATCCAGAACACCAAGGGCCGAGATCTGTGGAGAGACATGAAGAGCTATGCCAAATGCCAAGGCACATGATGATGATGACGATGATTAATGACAGTAGAATGTATGAGACCTTCGTGGTGAAGTGGTTAAGCCGCATGCTTCACATTCCAATAGCTCCTGAGTTCATTTCTGAACTTCGTCATTCAGCTCCTGATTGCAATTTTCTCATTTTTTTTCTGGTGCAATGAAGGCGATCCCCTCTCCTCTATACCCCCTTTAGAGGTAGCACTGAGTACAGGATGTGTTTTCTGATCAGTACATCTCTGAGGTTAGGGCAGCTTTATATAAACAGATGCCAGGGATTACTCTGCAAAGAAATTGCAGCTAGTAACCTCATCTCATATTTTTTTTAAACTGAGGTGTATTTTCTTATTTTGCATGCCAGCTAGTGTTTTCTAGATGGGAAACCAGCTCCGTGGCGAAGAAGTTATGGGTGCTCGTAATCCCGCATACCCACGTTCAAAACATAGCTGCGGGCGATTTGGCAGCAGACTGCCTTGCAGTTGGTTTTTAATAAAATAGTATGGGTGCCGGATCATCCAGAAACAATGGCAAACTGCTGAACATAAATTGCCAAGAGATCACAACAGCAAAAAAATGCTTGTGTTGACTGTGATGTCCTGTAAAGGATATGCAACTAACTAGATAGAAATATTTCCATCCTTTGTAATTAGTTTGAAAACATTTATTATCGGTGCATTAAATTATCAAAAGGCTTTATAAATCCATGTTGCTGTCCATTAAATATTTCTACCTGAAAGTAAGCTAATTCTAAATTTGGTCTTTACTCTGCCCAGATATTTTTGTTTGTTATTACTGTTTAATGCCTCATAAATTAACTCTCAATTTTAAAAATAAAAACTGACAAATATATGTATAATGATGTTATTAAGCCCCAAAACTTACACAAGCATTGTTGGTAACATGTCATGCCTGCACAGTAAATCAAGCTTAGTGACTGCTTATAAACTTTCTGTGTGTGGAAATTAATGTGGTGGTTTTCCCTTGATTTTGACATCTACAAAAGAGTTGTACATGCTTTCTACAAACAGATTTATATCAATACTCCAGTTACAAGTGAACTGAATAAGCAACACAGAACTTGTTGACCACACCAATACTAACATATCAGAAGTCACAGCAACAAAAATATGAAAACACTGAATAATGGGTGAAGAAAAAGTCACTAACCTTTAGCTGTACTGCTGACTGGACACTGGATTTTGTTAATGTTCCAAGTGCAGGTTTCAGGGTCACTCCTCTGCTGCTAGAGTAAACATCAAATGAATCGTCAGCTTCCTGATGAGAATCCTTCTCAGCTTGTCTGTTGATTTCTTCTTCTGTTAGATTGTTCACTCTAGGGTGACCTAACTGCATGTCATGACTAGAATTTGACAGTGTTGTGGTGGTGTCAGCTATCCCTTGGGAGCCGTGTTCGTGGTCTGATTGTTTCAAAGCTGCTGTACTCCCAGGAGAATGCCTGGATGTGTTGTTTAAGCTGTTATCTAAACGTCTGTTTGAAGCTTGAGACATATCAGGACCATTTGGTTCTGTACTACCATCGTATTTATTGCTTGCGGTACTAGATTTATGACTAGAAGTATCCAACATTTTTACAGAGTAAAGCTCTGCAATTTTACTTTCAATCTGTTCCTGAACTGACTTTTGAATGCTTGTTGAATGTGGAGATACTGAAGGCAGTTTGGTGTTGGATGCCACAGATTCAGATGATATTTGGGCTTTATGAACCCCAGAGGTTAAGGGTCTATCACCAGGTGTTGCCAAATCACAAATATCAATTCCTGAGTCATACTTTGGAATTGAAGCAGAAACTTTACTGGAGTCTGATGGATCACAATTGCTTTGTTGACTTGAAATACTCTTTGTTATCTCCTCATTATTGCTCCAGCTGTGAGGTAAGCCATTTTCTTCAACTTTCACTTTAACATTTCCATGCTTAATGTTATTATTAGTTTCTTGTATATTTTGTGAAGCAAGTTTCAGGGTGAGTCCACGTGTGTCTTGAGAACTACAATATCCGTTACTTTCTGTGAAGTCATTAAGTGAAGATTTACTACCTTTGTCCTGGTCATCTTTCTGTGGCAGCAACTGTTTCTTCTTTTTAGGTTTATGGCTGTTGCCCTTCTTACTTCTGACACGGATGATTTCTAATGAATCACTTCCATACTGTTCCTCATCTCCAGCAGGTATAATATCTGCAAGCCTCTTGTGTCTGTCTGGATCTCCCGAGGAACTAACTGATGAGAGTGAAACATTATCAGCAGAGACTCTTTCTCTGATGCTCATTACAGGTTCCGTTGGGGTCACACTGTGGTGCCTGGCATCTTCTGTGAAAGCACTATCCACAGGGCAACCTGAATCAGAGGAGGTGGTGCTGGCCTTCATGTGAGAGACAATCTCTGACTGAGAACGGACATCTAGACTGGTAACACTGGCCGAGTCTGAATCACTTGCTGGATGACTGGGAGACTCTATAGGGCTGGCACAGACCTGTGAAATAGTGCAGGCATTCTTTCAGAATAAATGTTTGTAATTATATATAAGTATACACACTGAAGGAGGGTACAGCTGTTCATTTGTCTGGCACTCTGGTAGTCTAGATTTCAAATCCCCCTCGAGATATGTTTAAAACAATTGACCTGGGCTCAAAGGTGGACCCAGTATAAAAGTGGGTATCAGGAAAGGTTCTGGGAAGTAAAGGCAGCGATCATAATGATGAACACCCCTGGAGAGCCCGCTGGTCTATAGGAATATTGGGCTACCACGACATACCCAATACACCTCAAGGCATGGATATATAAAGAGTCCTTTACTCACTTGGTAAGAGACAGAGCCATATGGGATAAAACCTGGGGCAATGAAGTCGATCCTCTCGACTTTTAAGACTATTTTTTTTGGGTACAACATCATTATGCTATGACTTAGAATATGTGAAGGCATAACATTTCACATCTCAATGGCAGTATCTACCATGGGACAGTTTACCTTAAATAACTTTAATGTATATTTTTTGCTGCCCTGTATGATGGCATTTCAAAAAATGAAAAGTATCTTACAATAAGTCACTATCACTGAATGTCAGAAAGAGAGTATTGAAGCATTTATCTAGAACTCGTTTTTGTTGTATGCCAGTGAATTAAGGAATGTAAATAAATAAATTAGGAAGAGCTTGTTGGTAATGGAAATGTGTTTCCTGAGATGAATGTTGCAAATACATTGGACTGCCAGAGCAATTAACAACAACTGTCTGAAGATGCTAATGAAAGCAGAACATTATGTACAACTATATATATGTAAAAAAAAAGACAAACGATGTTCTTGGGAAATATGAAAACAGAGACAATGGAAAACATTGCAACAACTGGAAAGATCAGCGGTAGAAGAGACAGAGACAGAGAGACATTGAGGAATACCATCAAGCCAGAACACCTAAAACGGAGATCCGTGGAAATGCATTAACACCAACGCCAGTCGGTAGCACACATGATGATCATGATGTATAGCTTATAAAAATGCTCTCTGTTTATCACTAGTTAATTGAGGCCGATCACTACTCAAAAAGATGAATGATTTATAACGATAAAAAATATGGTATATTACTATTCAACAGATAGTTTATCACTATAAAACAAATGGTTTATAATCATTAAACAGAACACATACTGCTGCATTTGTCATTGGAAACTATCTTTACCTTTGGCCTTGAATGAAAACTGCTTGAGCTGTTATGAAAAGATTGGGGTGTAGATGATCGTACATGATCTTCCGTTTCTAAATTGCCACGCACATGTGGTGGATATGCATTCAGATCAAGATATGGCACATCCTGCAAGAGTTGATAAAGTAAGTGTGAAAATATTTTTCTGGGACAGTTTTTCAGAAATGATTTACAATGTAAATAAATGGTGGCCACAACAAAACAAAAATTAAACTGTACGAATAACATACACAAGCAAACAAATAAATATAAAAATGTTGACAAAATTTATCTGTGACAACATACGAATGTAAATCATAGATAATATCATAATAGGTATATGTCAAAAAGCAAGACTGAACTTAAATGTTGCAGAAACATTCTTAGGAATTTTCTGTCTTCCAAATGATAGGTTTGCTTAAGAACCCAATGCCAATATTTAAATAACTAAAAACTGTTTAAGGTTGAATGGTACACGATTAATCCTGGAAATGGGAAGAATTAACCCAGATTTTGTTGAGAATGTCCAAGCTGGCCATTCTCTTTAAAGATATTCCATCAGTTTGAGTTTGTGGTAAATCAGTGCAAGATAGTGTTCTCATCTGATGTTGCTTGTTAACGGGAAAGCTGGTGGTTTTTGCAGATTTGTCAATTTCACATCTCGTTTGTGTTTTCTAAAACTGCCTAAATCAACTAATTTCAAGAAATACATACAGAGCCACTTTATTATCGACACTTAATTACAGTCTTCACAGCAGACCAAGTATATACACTACACTTTGAATGAAACAGAGCAGCAATTATGATTATGTAGGAATCAGACAAAACATATGTAAGAATCTAAGTGTTAGTGGATCATTACAAAATTATGGGATGATAAGGTGCTGAACTTCCAGGGCTATGTCTCACATTAAGATTACTCCCTATGGAGGATCCTGAAGGCAGACATTTGTCTGGCCATTAAAGGGATAATTGACTATGATCTCAGCTGTAGTGAAGCCTTCTTATTCTTCTCCCCTTTATTGCCCATTGAAATATAGGCCCACTAACTCCAATCTTTTGCTATCTCATGCCACTCTATTTATGTCCTCTCAATGTCTCTAATTCTCTTCTCAGTGTGGGTGTATGTGTTTTTGTGTGTGGTCTCCCTCTGTTTCATTTGCTTTGTGGGTTCCAGATAAAGAACTTCAGTATTCCCAAGTTGTGTCAGTGTGTGTCCTATCCAGTGCCAGGATCTTTGCCTCACTGATATTTGTGGTGAAGTATTTATTCTTCTGCTTCTTTTGACCTTCATCTCCCATTTGGACACAAGCCCACAACCAACACATTCCAAGCCCTCTATCCAATGCAGCTTTGTCCATGTCCTCTACATATTATTAATTTCTATTTCTCCTTCTCTGTTCCATGTGTTTTTTGGCTTTCCTCTTTTTGCTTTTGCCTTGTGGATTCTTAGCATTCTCAGGTTTCCTCATATCTCTGTTCCTATGCCATCATCTTTTCTTCACCTCTTGGTTCACTAGTATTTGTTCAGTTCTCCCAATGAGCTCCACATTGGTGATTCTCTCTAATTTGTCCATGTGTAAATTAATAAATGTTTATAGTTTATTAGCAACTGCTTTAGCCATTCTCCATGTTTTGATCCATACATATGTTAGTTAGTTAGTTAGTTAGTCTTTCCTCTTGAGCCTAAGGCGGCGCATAGGGCAGAAGTCCTGTCTCTCCATGCTTGGCGGTTCGCTGCTACCTGATGTAGATCTTGGATATTTACTTGGCCATTGAATGAGCCTTCTCTTATGATGGTTCTACGCAGGGTCTCTCTTGGTCTTCCCCGTTTTCTTTTCCCTACTGGTGACCATATGAGGGCTTGGTAGGGGAGTCTTGACTTGTCCATTCTGAGTACATGGCCGATGTAGTTCCAACGGCGTCTTCTTATGAAATTGGATACTGTATCTTGCTTAGTCTCTTGTCTTATTTGCGAATTGGTTCTGAAGTCTGTCCAGTGGATGTTTAGAAGTCTTCTAAGACATTTGTTCTCAAAATTGTCTAATTTTTTATCTAAAGCTACCGTTGATTTCCAACTTTCATAACCATACGTTAACACTGGAATCACACAAGAGTTGAAGATTTTAAGTTTTGTGTGTTTGCTGAGTGTCTTTGACTTCCAGATGTTTGACAGCTTATTGAAGGCACTAGATGCCAGTGCGATTCTAGATGATATTTCTGGTGTTGAGTCCCCTGTAGATGTCATTTTGCTTCCTAGGTATGTAAAGCTGTTGACTTTTTCAAGAACGTAGCTGTTCAATTTGGTGTCATCTGAACTGGTGGTAAGATCAATAGTCTTTGTTTTTGTGGTGTTAATTTGGAGACCAATTTGTCCTGAAACATTTTGGAGGTGGTTTATTTTCTCTTGGGCATCCGGGTGTGTTGAACTCAAAAGCACTATGTCGTCGGCAAAGTCCAGGTCTTCTAGAATTTTGTCAACCCAATGGATACCCATATTTGTGTTGTTTGTGCATTTGCGCATGACCCAGTCGATAGCTATTCCAAAAAGCATCGGTGATAAGACACAACCCTGTTTCACTCCTGTTTCGACTGAGAACCAGTCAGAGTTGCCTGTTTCTGTTCTTACGCAGCAACGTGTTTCTTTGTAGAAAGATTTTATGACGTTGGTATATTTGGTAGGAAAACCATAGATGTTAAGTAGATTCCAAAGTGAAGGACGGTGGATACTGTCGATACATATGTAGCAATTTAATATTAGAATGTAATATTCTAAGTTAGTGCTAAATTGAATTTCTTTTGACTTCCACACATTTCCTAGTGCTATAAAAACTCCTGCCCTTTGTATTCTTATTTTGATATCTTTGTCTACTTTACTTCCTAGATAGGTGTATGATTCCATATATTGAAGTGAGGTTTCACCAAGGCAGATTAGGTTATCATTTGCTTGATTTATTCTTATTATCTTTGTCTTCCCCTGATGAAGTTTGTGGTTAAGCCTGATGAAGATCATGTACTTTGCAGGCTGCAAGATTGCAAGAAAACTACAGCAATTCACCTCAATGTTTGCGAATCCTGCATGAAGAGTTCATGAGCAGGTTTGGATTGAGCATGGAACCAATTTCTCGCTAGTCACAGAATCCATTTCTGCTTACTGGATTGGGCAACTTGATCTTCTTCTTCTGCGTTTGTCCGGAATGTTGTTTTAGATGTAATTGCATTGTGCCTGTTTACAGCAGAGCTGCGATATTTGCACCTTTCGGCCGGCATGCCTGACTTCTTCAGGCATTTGTTGACCAGTTTACCTTCCCGGGGAAACTTGATATGACAAGGTTCAATACTCAAGAGGGCATGAAAATAAGCGAACTATGTATGTAGACACATCACTGACTTCATCTTACAACATAATATACGATGACTATGGGAGGAGGAAGCTCAATAACATAGCAGTGGCTAGATGCCCGCCGGCTGGTCCACTGGTCATGGATTCAAATCTGCAGATTTTCAATATTAACCTGGCTCCCAGGCTGACCCAGCCTGAAATGAGTACCAGGAAATGTCTTAGGAAGTAAACACATCTGGCGTGATACTGACCACATGACCCACCCAGTGCCGATTCGTCTATAAAAATATGATTCGAGCACCATATGTCCAATGCACCAAATACTTTTTTTTAACCCTTTACAAGGCGTAGCGTCCGTTACCGGCCGGTCTCTAAATACGAGCGTAACGGCCGATTCCGGCCGATACTATTATGCATTGTAAAAACGCGATCTCTCGGCTTTCCGACACTTCCGTCAGCTACTTTCACTTTCGCCCATAGCTTGACAACGTGGCCGCCATTTGTAAACGCGCTACAATGACTTTGAACAGACTTTTACGGACTTGTTTTGATAGTTTTTGGGAGTTTTACGCTGTTTTTCAAAATGGATTTCGGCGATTCTTCAAGTGATAGCCGAGATTTCGCTCTGTTCAATTTAAATGACATTAAAGGGCACGAAGTTGATTATTAATCGGAGCTAGATATCAGTGCAAAGCGTTACTTTGCATTAGCAGTCGTGAGTCGGACTTTAAAGAAAGTGATTATGATTATGAAAATGTGTTTGTAAATTGCCGTATAGATGACGGAAAATAACAAACAACATGCCGTATTTCGTAAATATTTGTGTTCATATATGGATTACCGGCAACAATCACGTGAGTAACATATTCTGCATGCTTTTCCCTTCATTGTGTTGTTTATTTAACTAAAATCGGTTGACTAACACCTTGTTTGTGATGTTTTTACTAACGCGACCCGAAATTTTTACAGAACCTGAAAAAATCTTGCCCGTTCAGGGCTACAAAACGGACAAGCGTCTGCCCTGTAAAGGGTTAAATGAGAAGGAGACACGTATTACAATAAATAACAATGGATTTGACACAGACAGACAGAATAGCATTATTAACCACACTTACATATTCCAACTGAAACTGTACAAAGTCTAAGCCAGAGGTGTGGGTCAGAAGAATGTTCATCCTCTGAGAAAAAGAAAACATTAAGTATCATAAATATAAATAAACAAACAAATAAACATTCTATCCATTATGCAGAAATAAGAAAACAATTAACACATATA
The DNA here is from genome assembly GCA_014155875.1 of Cepaea nemoralis. Taxonomy (NCBI): domain Eukaryota; kingdom Metazoa; phylum Mollusca; class Gastropoda; order Stylommatophora; family Helicidae; genus Cepaea; species Cepaea nemoralis. The sequence continues at coordinate 395,770 of JACEFZ010012226.1, forward strand.
CTAAACATTGTTCAGCTAAGCATACGTTTTACAGTTGCTGCTTGTTGTCATGGGGTATGAACTATGGCCAAATACATTACATTTTAAAGGTATCAATATATCAAATGTTTAAAATGGACTAAACTTAAAGGTATCAACATATGAAACTACAGTCCCAACTTTACAACTATGAACATGCCAAACTGTTTCAAACAGACAAACTTTAAAGACATCAATCAACATGTTAAATTTGCCAAATGGATCAAACTTCAGAAGTGTAAAAACACACATTCACAACCCTTCCCCATCTATATTGAATGAGAGATACAAAAAATCTCACATTCTTCTTCTTCTGTCTTTATCTCCCAAAGTAGCACAGGCCTTCAACAAATACATGTCCAGCTTTATTGTAGACTGGATTGATTAGATTTTCTACAGGTTGAGGTAGCCAGTCTCATGCCACCTTTCTTAGTCACCTCTCATGACATGCATGATTTACTCACATATGCACATACAAATATTATAAGCCCACTTTTGGATTTGGCCACACTCACATCTTCATCAAGCAACAAAGCTTCCTTGGCATAAAATTTTTTCAGGAGCTTCTCATGATTACAAAGCAGTCTTATGTAACTCTCCAGCAGTCCTTCATTCAGAGATGCATAAAGCCATGCTCTTCCTGTAAACAGAAAGCAGACAAGTGTTTATCAGTAATAGCAATTGTTATAGACGAGGTTATATATTGGATATTAAGGAAATTTATAAGTTAATGGTTAACTGAATTCTATATCTTCCAGAATTGTCAACAAGATGTATACTGGATTTTCAAATACTACAAACATTGAAAGGCTAAGGAAATTAACTGTCATCTGCAAAAAGAACATACAAAACATGAACATGATTATCTACACAGATGGTTCGGTGTCAAGAGGTGAGAGAAGTGGCTGGGGGTTCATAGCCAAAGCTAATGGTCGACGTTTGGTGCATATGATACCACAACATCCAGCTTAAGAATGGAAGTGGAGGCAGTCACTGCGGCTCTCCGCTGGATGGAGAATACAACACACACACACATCGTGATTGTAACTGACTCAGAAAGCATGCTGACGAGGGTGAGGACGGGCAGACTTCGTGCGGAGTGGCTTGCTTCGCTTCGGAGGTCACGAGTGACAAGCATCGCCTGGATCTTTTCTCCGGGGCATGCCGGTGTGCTGGGAAATGAACAGGCGGACAGATTGGCTGGCTCTGCAGAACTTGGTGGAGTATTGATACATGACAAGGCAGATGTGGTTGCGGCTTGTGGGAGCACGTGCACACCTCGGAGGAGCAAATGGATTACCATGGTCTGGCAAGAATGAGACAACGAGGAGTGACGAAGGGATCTGGCCGACGCTCAACGCTCAGAGGAAAGGCGAGACGGACTTATAATCAGATTGCTACTGGTACTATTAGTGTTGGAACTCTTTGCTGGCTGCTGAGGATGAGGACGGAGCACTTATGGGAATGCCCTGAATGCTGTGATGTCGATTCCTAAATCAATCAATCAATCAATCAACATGAAACACCTTTTCTTTGTTAACTTTAAGATGGCTATTAAGCTGATGTCTTGAAACTGATGAGCTAGGCGAATATTTAATATTTTCCTATGTTCATATATGGTATTTGATGAACAATAAACAAATGCTCAAATAAATTGAGGCATTAGCAATTCGGTGGTTTCAGCTCGTTTTGTGCGAACAGAAAGATTGCATTTAAAACTTACGATTACCATGGGGATAACTGATGCTCCACATTCGAACAAAATTAGTGATTATGTGTTTTAAGTATTTCAGCCAACATATAATTCATTTATCCACTTCATATGATATGTAAGTCTGCAGTATACACCTGATGAGATGCAGCGAAATATGCCAGGCAATAAATTGTGTCACATGTTTGTGACTGCTGTGTTTACATTCACCAAGGGAATACATTTTTTTGTATTTCAGAAATAAAACAGTTCCGTCACCCAGCTACTGAGTAAGTGTTGTGGATTTCAAGTGGACTGCTTTTATATCTGTCCGTGGTGGTTTGTATTATAAGCTGCATGTTCAGAAAAAATGGTGGATGGGCTGTTCCTGAGCTAGCTGGTTTTGCCTTATGCACTAATGTGTGCAAATGTTGGTTTTCTAGTGATTGCCGCTTCCATCGATGATGAACTGCAATTTTAGTGGCGGACTGTTTTGGCATTCTGGCAGCAGCCTTGTGCATTATGTCCGTGCTTGCTGTTGGTGTGTCAGGACTGCTGTCTGTTCTACTTTTCACATGAGACAGTGAGGAGCATTTTGTATATTTCACTGGCACAGGAACAAAGCATTATGGGGTGACCCTTTGCCGTGAAGTTGGAACAGCGACTAACGACTAATGTATACCAGAAATCAGGTCTGTGTTCTTGCATATACACATAGCAGTTTACAGCTAGGGAACTTGGTTTAAAAAAAATTTGTGCAATGGCTGTGCAGTAATGATTTGTTTAAGCTGTTGGTTGGTGATTACTCTGGAAGACACAAGTTTTAACTTTCAAATCTATTGCATTTAGACCTGAAAAGAACTTGAATTATCAGGATGAGTTTGGTGTAGAGACTTTTCTCCCAAATCCTGTACCAAAGAACCATCTTCAAAGGAGCTATTTTAGGTATTTTTCTTTCCCTCTCTAAGCCCAGAAAGCAGTGAGACATAAAACTCTGATGCTAAACCTTCACATCTGCGGAGAGCCATACTGGGATGGTTTAGCTTGGTACATTTGAAATGGCTGGGATCAGGCCAAGATTGGTAATGCTGGCTTTAGGTATCCCAATGCCAGTATATTGCAATCCAGTTCTCAAAATGGAAAACAATAGAGACATCCTATATTAATTATGGAGACAATAGTACCTACCTTTACCCACATCTGTGGTAACATTAGCGAGTACATCAATTTCCTTGACCATTTCTTTGTGTGATAACTCCTTGACTACACGCCAGTATCCATGTGCCACTTGTTTCAGCCTAGGATTATTATCAAATACATGCATTAAGAAAATTTCCAGAACTGGCATCTGGAATAGTATAACTATGTATACACTGGGGAAGACAGTACAAGTGGTAGGTGAAATGAAATATAAAGATTAGAATTGTAGGAGTATACAAAACAGGATGGAAGGGAGCAAATGATGCTGTTATCAGGCGATACAAAGGGAACTGCCCCTCACAGTTCCTAATGCTAAGTTAGTTAGTTAGTTAGTTAGTCGACAGATCATCCTCGTTGCACATCGAACCATTCAGTCCATAAGTGCTCGGATCCCCTCCTCAGCAAATCCCACAGCGTGTAGCGGCTAACGACGCCAGTTCTGTGTTGGTTTATCAATCTTCTTTGGCTTCCTGCGTAGTGTTCTTGTTTGGCCACCCCTCTTTTAATTTGCTGCTCCCGCAGTCTGGCCATTGTTGTAGATTCCCAGTCATCACTTGGTTCTCGCAAAAGTCTCACTTCTCGTAGAGCATTCAGAATGTCAGCCTGGTCCATGGCGCGTCCGCCCTCCACAGTAGCCTCACCTGCGAGCTTGTCAGCCCGCTCATTTCCTTGTACTCCCGCATGACCTGGCACGAAGATGAAACTAATCTTTGCCAGCCTAGACCGCTTCAGAGGCAGCAACCACTCTCTTCGGATCGACCCCTCCTCTATCCTCTTGATCATGTTCATTGAGTCGCTAAGGAAACAAGCCCTAGTGAATGTCTGTGTCTCGAGCCATGTTATTGCTTTACTTACTGCCATGACTTCCATGGTCAGGCTACTTGTGGTTTCAGTGAAAGCACCAGAGTCCTCACTAATGCTAACTAAAGAGGCAGAGAAAGCAATAACAGAGTTGGAGGCATTGAGTTCTAGAATGGTAAAAGCAATATTTAGAGCTACAAAAAAGTAAACATGAACATGATCCAGTGTTATACACTGACAAATAATTAGGATGAATCAGTTAAGTTGGTATTCTTTTGGTATTTTACATGAAATTTTAAAGTACCGTAAGTAATCAAAGAAATGGCAATATCAAAAATTGTGATAAGTGACCTGAATGCAAAGATAGGACTAGAAAACAATGTTAATGAAGAGATCATGGGGAAACATGGACTTTGGGTTATGAACGAAAATGGAGAATTATTCACCAATTTTTGTGCAATATCTAGCATGAGCTGCCTTTATTTTTAAGACTGTGCACTCTAAAACAGTATCAGACAATAGAAACTACTTTAGCTACAGACCAGAAATTGTGCCTAAATATATATTATTTTGTCCACAATAAATACACTAAAGTGATAAATGATGTTATGTTCAATTAATTTGTTAATTAAGCAATTAATAAATGGTGCAAGTAACAAACAGCACATAGAGCAACACTAAACACTTACCCATGCAGGAGGGCATGATCTAAATTTTCACACAACTTGTGACACTGCCAATCTCCATTGCATAAGGTGACCAGTGAGCCAGACAAGACTGGATCTTTTGATTGGTAATACACTAGTTCTTGAATCTATGAAATAACATTTGCAAATGGTACCAGTTAATGCTATGTTTTTTTTAAAAATTGTTTAAGTTTAACCGACAAGTCAGCCAACTGCAAAATGAACATTGTCGCACATGGACAATAGAACGAGGAGGAGAGGAAGAAGAAGAAAGACGGGAAGAAGAAGAAGAAGGAGGAGGAGGAAGAGGGGAAGAAGAAGAAGGAAGAGGGGAAGAAGAAGAAGAGAAGAAGAAGAAGAAGAAGAAGAAGAAGAAGAAGAAGAAGAAGAAGAAGAAGCAGCAGCAGAAGAAGAAGAAGAAGAAGCAGCAGAAGAAGAAGAAGAAGAAGACGAAGAAGAAGAAGAAGAAGAAGAAGAAGAAGAAGAAGAAGAAGAAGAAGAAGAAGAAGAAGAAGAAGAAGAAGAAGAAGAAGAAGAAGAAGAAGAAGAAGAAAGAAGAAGAAGAAGGAAAAGAAGAAAAAAAAAGATGTAGAAGGTAGCAGCAGAAGGAGAAAGAGAAGAAGAAGAGGAAGAATAAGAAGTAGTAGTAGAAGAAAGAGAGAAGACCTACAATTTTAGAACCTTTCGGGCAACACATCCAAATTGTTCAGGCATTTGTTTACCGGATTAACCTTCCCAGGTACGGTAATGTTTAAAAATAAGTGCCTAGCTTCATGTCTGGGTCCATATGGGATTTCAGGAAGGCACATGACAAGTGGGCAAGCAATACATACTTCTACAATTTGGTAAAACAGTTTTCCCCTCCACAATCTCTCAACTGAAAGGACAATTACTTCTGCTTTTAGCTAATGTAGAGATTTGAATTGAATTGAATTTTGTCAGCTCTACCTAGTAGACTGGTTCTGCAGATGGTCTTGAAGAACACCACCTTGTGTTGATTTTGATGGTATGAATATAGGTTGTTTAGGAAGCAATGTCAAACTACTTTACACAAATATAGCTTAGTAAATCAGAAATAGCCAACAACAAAAAAATACTGGGGTTGACTGCTACATCCTGTAAATGACATGCAACTAACTATCCAGTAGACTTTATTTCACAGAGTTTGAAATAGAGAAATTTCATTACAATACTTATAAAAGGGGATCAAACAGGAAAAGCAAATGTGATCCCAAAAAATTGTGCAGCGTGAAAATTATTCTGCTTCCTCATTCATAGACAAACAGTCACAACACAATCAACATGCTTTTCAGTATGAAAGAGGAAGGACAAGAATCCTCAGTTTTTCACACAAATTAAGGCACACTGGGTTATCTGTGTGTAAATGGAACCCTAATCGAAAGCAAAGAATAGTATCACACTGTAACCTACCATACAGGCTGTAACAGGTAATGAAGGCGGTATGGGCATGGGGGGGGGGGGGGGGGGGGGGGGGGGGGGGCTGGCTTTCCCATTCTGTAGAAAAACTTTAGCTGCAAAATTCAACCAACTACAAACAAGTCCAAAGATAAAGAAAAAATAATAATCAAGCCAACCTAGAGTAAAGGAGGCTCTTCTAAAACAAATGAAAACATGGGGAGGACATTGATAGACCTGCATGGGATAGCTAAGGATAGGAGGGTTTGAGTGAGTTGGTTGAGGGTGTATGAATATGCCTCAATGGGAGATAAAAGACTGAAATGAGAAGACAGATGCCTCAATGGGTGATAAAGACTGAAATGAGAAGACAGTCATATTGGACAAATGGTGCTAGACTCATGCTTTAACGGTCAGGGAGGCTGAGTGGTCTCGAGGTATGGTGTCCGCCTCAAGTGCTGAAGGTCCCAGGTTCAAGCTCCGATGAGGCTGGGATTTTTTCACATGGACTTCTAGTAACAAAATGTCCCCTGGTCTCTGGGTAGTGAGATCGGACACCCGTGTGTATTGTTTCACACATAAAAAAATCCCTTGGCAGTAGGAAATCAATAAAGAGTAGCCTAACAGTGCTGCCCAGGAAAAATTCCGAGTTAAGAATCTACCCAAAGTATTTCAGGATCCTCACCGGTGCTACGGAGTTCGTGCAGTGAGTTGAGTCTCTGGACTCAGGCTTGAGTTAGGAGTAGAATGGAGCACTTATGGGTTACACCCGTGTGCCATGATGTTGATCCGTTGACTAAACTAAACTAATATGAATATACTTCATTGGGAGATAAAGACTGAAATTAGAAGAAAGTAATATTGGACAAATGATGCTAGACCCATACTTTAACGGTCTGGTCATGTCACCTCACAATAAAGTGGTCTAATAAGTGTAGAGTTCTACCTGTCACGTAAAAGACCAGTAGTCAGTAGACCAAGGCTGAGTTACAGACACTGAGACATGTCAATGTTTTATCATTGGTAATATTCTAATAATATCAATCACCATGATATAAGTAGACCAAAAACACATTCCACAAAATAATGAACATTTAATCAAATTTATGACAAAGAAAAGATCAACATACGCCTACAGCTAAATCAAAATATGAAAATAATCCACTCCCCCACACCACCTGACTTAGGGGTGCCTGGGCAAATATTTAGGTTAGCTGTAGAATGTAGTGTAGGCTGTGGTCAGTAGTAAAGAGCACTGCACTAACTTCACACATGCCAACACAAAACTACATGTACATGTTTGGTGGACTAATCTGAGATTGAATAATAATTATATGCAATGTAATTAGTAATTTACAATATAATATATTTGGGGAACACACCTGGGCTAATTTTAAGTTGAACTGTAACTAACAAGATGAAAACTCATTTATGTATGTCATGTTTTCATTAAAAACTTACTACTACTGTGTTTAGTAACTACACTACTGACTACAGCGTTCCTGGCATTGTAGAGAAAATTATAATTATAAATAATAATATTATAAACAATAATATAACTTAATATAAACATGACATAACATAACTGCTTAAAAATAGCATTACTGATAGTACCATTTATTTTAAATACTAAAATCACATTTAATACATACAATTTAAAAAAGAAAGAAAAGTTTCACATAGACGGATTCATACCGATTTGATGGCCTTTGAAATGTTGTCGATAATCTTGTCTTTTAGTCTCATTCGATCAGTAGATAACTCCATGGTAAGTGAACAATGTTATCAATGACAATATCTGTCAGTAACAATTTTGGTATGGTACCGTATGGTAACTAACTAACTTGCCTAAATAAAATAATTAAGGGTATTTATTAAATTCAAATAGTTGAAATACGGAGATTTCTTTCGCAGGTACATCAATAACATTGCACAATCCCTGGTGTAATTAGAATCCTTAGCTATCGCACAACATTATTTAAATATTTTATCACAACAAACTCTTCCATGAATTATAAGTATCCCTTTGAAAGCGGACAAGATTAAATATTACAGGTGCAGTCCTGTTGCGAAAACCGTTACCGGATCGTCTGCAATCACGAGTTACAGCAGCTGATCACACGTCCAGGTGGCGCTGCTGTCAGTGGGGAAAGTTAGGGCAACAAGTCTTCCTGTCATTCAGTGGTTTTCAACATTTTTTAGTCTATGGCTCTCCCGAGCAACTACTTTCTTTCTTGTTTTGATCGCCTTTGAAATGTTGTCAATTATCTGCACAAGACATACAACTGAATGATGATGAGGAGAGTTTATTAAAGACGCTTTCATAGGGTGATTTTTTTTTAAGCGAGGCGCTGTCGTCATTTGGAGGTGACATGTTCGTATTCCGGAGTGTGCAACTGAAGCAAAACTGACAACCATTTAATTTTCCACAAGATCTGGCTGATATGAGGATAATTAGTCAGAAGTTGTAATTTCCCCGGATATCGACAACGATAAGGCGAAATTTTCCGTGACCCTCTGAGTCTGCTATAAAATCAACAAGTACTAAAATTGTCTTGGGTTATTCTGATAAAAAAAAAAAAAAACTGCCTTCAATCGGTGTAATAGCGAATTCGTTACGCTGAAAATAGCACGCGCGTGGTCGGACGAGGCTTCGATGTCAGCTCTCGACGTTCGCTACACGAGGGAAAGGCTGACCTCCTATCCTTCCTCTTCTTCTTTCGTTCGCCTGAAATATGTTTATAACTGCAATGTTGTCTCTTGTATGGATCTAACATCTTGTTTAGTTCACTCAGCGGTCCATAGAGTTTATCTTCCACTGTTGTCTCTCTAGGCCAGAAGGTTCGCCTGGATATGTTGTCTATTGTCAGACCCTCTGGCTCCGCAGGACATCTGAGAAGGACCTCCATTAGTTGTGGTTAGACCCTTACAAGGCATAAGGCCCGGCACTTATCAGAGCAGGGCGAGCACCATAACATGTAGCAGTTGTCGACATAATTCACGGCGTTATTGCGTGGCAGCCTGATTTCTGTGGTGCGCCTCCTGGCTGGCTGCCTCCGTCTTCAGCACCTATCTTTTGCAAGAGTAGACTATGGTCTTGCTCGAAACACGAACACATAATCTACCTCTATCCTCACGCATGCCTACACAATGTCATCGGTCAAACACTTCACAAACCCGCAGCAAATTATTGTTACGCAACAATGTTTCTAACATATCGGCGTGGCTTTTACTTCTTATAGCCCATGCCTGTCTTCTACAGCTGCAGCTTCTCATCTCTCACTGGAGCAGAGGGCCTCATCCAACTCGCAATCAAGAACTTTGTAGACGTGTTTATACTAGGTCGGATTTTGCAGGCTTTTTACTTCGGAATGAGGTAGCCATTCTCATACCTCCGCTCCCCCAAAGCAGCCTGTTATGAAATGAATGTTGGGTTACAGAATTACTATTCTTTGTTGACCTTATGGTCCGCGGTAAGACACTGGGGCGAGTCCATGCCGTATGGTGTTGGTTATGTCTGTCCATAGACTTTTGCCTCGTCTGCTGCCGGACGTTTCTGATACCCATGTTCCTCTATGCCGTGTGGTGTTGATTATGTCTGATACCTATGTTCCTCCATACCGTGTGGAGACAACATTGCAGTTATAGATGTATTTCAAGCCAACGAAAGAAGAAGAAGAAGAAGAAGAAGAAGAAGAAGAAGAAGAAGAAGAAGAAGAAGAAGAAGAAGAAGAAGAAGAAGAAGAAGAAGAAGAAGAAGAAGAAGAAGAAGAAGAAGAAGTCTGTCCACATACTTCTGTCTCGTGCACTGCCGGACATTTCTGATACTGATGTTTCCCCATGACGTGTGGTGTTGGTTATGTCTGTCCTTAGACTTCTGTCTTGTGTAGAGCCCGACGTTTCTAATGGGTATCTATAACCGCAATGTTGTCTCCACACGGTATGGAGGAACATAGGTATCAGAAACTTCCGGCAGTACACGATTTAGAAGTCTATGGACAGACATAACCAACACCACACGGTATGGAGGAACATAGGCATCAGAAACATACTATGTGGTGTTGATTATGTATTTCCATAGACTTCTATTTCGTGAACTGTCGGATTCGTTTTCTGATACTGATGTTCCTCCATGCCATGGTGTCAAACTGTCCGGTGTCTATCTCTGTTTACCCCTGCTTCTCGTCGCTGTCAGCTTTCACTTTGTCCCGGCATACTCCATCTTTCGCCTTCTCTTGGTGTGCCCAAAGATTGTACACTCTCTTCGTTTCGTGCGAGTAACCACTTCTCTGTGTGAGTTAATTACTGTCAAGATATGTCTTTTTTGTAGAGTTCTCATCATCCATATATCAAACCACATTCCTGCAGCCTCCACACAATTCCTGACTAGCCTGTCAGTTGTCCATGATTGACTTCCGTACATAATGACTGGCTCAATATAAAGTAAGAAAAAATTATATTACTTGTTTCGTGCGTCGTCGTCCTTTTGCGAGCGCTAACAAGTCAAGTCGCATTATCCTGTCAAGAAGCCTGATACGCGGGAAAATGTCAAGTGGAAAGTCCAACAACAAGAAACACGCTGCGGCCAAAGTGTGCAGCGTGGGAGCCGACAAGAAGAAGAACAACGTAGAGAGCCTACCTGCCAGCCGCATCAAAGAGCCTGATACCACAGCTATTACTGAAGCTACTACGAGGGAGAAGATCGACAGCCCAACACAGTCAAGAACCAAGTCAGCAGAGAAGAAGGAGGAGAAAGACACCAGAGTAGGAAACACCGACTCAAAAACAGTCCGATGGGTCGTCAAGCGGATACCAGTGGAGCTATCAGACGAAGAAATCCTGAAGCGTCTACGTGAAGAGAATCTTCACATCCGATTCTTGAAGGCGGAGCGGCTCCTCACCTACTCCAAGATACCTACAACCTTGGCAGTAGTGACGTCAGAGGGCAGCCGACCACAGTATCAATCAACAATAGTATGCAGCAGCCAGAGAGATTCATCCCAAGAATCACCCAATGTTCCAGATGTCTGTCAAAGACTGAAACATAGAGGCCGGAGGTCTGCCTCAAGATAGAAGACCACCGGGAAGAGTGGTCAACCTCAAGTAGATTAGAGGTAATACAGTGCCCGATATAAGGGCAGGGTAGGTGATAGAATGGGGGACTATTAACTAGTTCTCTCATGAGACACGGAGGCGTCGACCAGATAGTTAGCACTCTGGTCACGACAGAATCACGCCTACGTGATAGCCACGATTGCCACTCAATAGGAGACAGCTAATATAAGCGTGCTGAAGTGTAACGGCACGCAAAAAGCCGAAGGACGCATCAAGGTCCTTCCGCGTGCTGTGTAGCCACGCGAGTAGGAAAGTCAGACTGGGGACTGACTTCGTAGCGAGCAGATCGTTTAGTGTTGATAGGAGTTTTGTGTAGCCAAATAGATAGAGATTAGCAATAGGGTTAGGAAACTAGTGATAGGCAATTCTGTGGCTTTGTGTGTGATTTGATAGCGACTGTTTTGTAATTGTAAAGAGCCAACGGCAATAAAATGTATCATTCATTTCCTCTCACACGACTTGCAAGTTTCTTGTGTGGTGTGGGAGAAGTAATCCGATGATGCCTGAAACATTGGTTGTTGACAGGCGAGGATTAATGTGGTGTCAGAAGTGTGGCTTGGACAAATGTTCAAGCTATTACACTTACCCACGGCTCTAGACTAGGTTACGAGTAGTGAATTACAAGGTTTAATTTGTGTCAGTGACTGATGACGTGTGCAGACTAGAACGAGTTGCGAGCTAAACTGTGCCTATCGTGACAAAATAATGCTTATTTGTGTTTATTAAAATATTATTAACTTAAATCATGTGTTCTTCAAAGTTGTAAGTATTGATATTGTTATTTTCTTTCATTTATTTATTCAATTACTTGATTTGTTTATGAATAACTATCAAATATGATTCATGGCGGAGCGATACACATGCCAGCAACATTATCGATTTTTGCAAGCTAAAAATAGCGCTGCGCCTCTGACGTAGTGCGATTGACAAGCAGTTGTTCTACGCCATTCGCATTCAGCATCTGATTGTTTACAAATCGTCAAGCTGCTGCCCGCCTGAATCTGTGCTTTATATTAACTATTATTTGTTTATTTAAGTTAGTAATTGAATATATTTAGTTATTTAAACATTATTATTATATTTTTATTTATTTGAAAGCAGTTATTGAATTTTTTTCGTACTTTTTCTATTTGTTTACCGTCACGATGGCACTACTTTTGGCCATGCAAATTAGACTTGGTCTGCACAACACTTCCATAGATTAAACTAGGTTAGTAACGAAAGGCATAAAACGGTAGAACGAAGACAGGACATTGACAATTTAATATTAATTAAACTATATTCTGTTTGTCCGTGGGCATGTCATTGTGATTGTACTAAATTGTCGAGAATATTATATGTCGTTTACTATTTGTTAATTGTTGCTGCTCTGTGAACCAGGGTGAACAACAGCTGATTAGAAAACTCGTGTGTATGCCGAAGTGCCAAACGAGGTGACCTGTGTTACCGGATTGGTGTTCCTGATTCTCGGGAACATTAAGTTGAGTATACTCAATATATTTGGCATGCAATGTGATTAATAGTGCATCTCTTTTTCAGCTTGTGATGCATTAGCATATTTTTGTGCTCTGTTTTTCAGGATAAAATTTTCCAGGTTATAAACTAAGAGTACAAATTGTAGTGCTCAGATATTAAGAAACATAACATATCTAAAGATAAATAAGTGATTAAAGAGGTCAGTGCTGGTAACGACTAGCCAATTACCCAACAACATGGCTACTTTAACTGATTTCATAAAAGCAGGTAAAGAGTTACAATACACAGGAAAGGAGCTAGAACAATATGCTGATCAGAAATTTAAGAAGCAAAAGATGCTGAGAAAGCTGAACGTGATACGAAAAGAAGATGCGGAGAGAGATGAACGTGCACGAGAAAGACAACACCAAAAGGAGATTGCAGAACTAGCTGAGATAACAAAACAAAACAGCTAGAACATGATAAGGAGATTAAGCTAAACAGTTAGAACAAGATAAGGAAATTAAACAAAGGGAATTAGATCTAAAGCAAAAAGAGATAGATGAAATGGCAAGAGTGAAAGAAAAACAAATACAAGTTGAATCAGAGACACAGTTAAAGATGAAAGGTATGGATGTAGACTCACACGCAGAGATCTCTGCTACTAAACTAAAAAGTCAACAAGAAGAAAATAAGTTCAACAAATACAAAAATATTATCAAACCATATTGTAAAGAAGATTCCATATCAGCCTGGACAGAAAATGTCGAGTATCAGTTTAAATACCACCAAGTTCCAATAGAGATGTGGGCTATGATTTATATGAAGAACCTGAGTGGTGAGCCCCTTAAAGTGATAGAATCAATACCAACTGATCTTAGATCTAACTATCAGTACATCCATGATAGGATAATGCAACACTTTTTACTTGATGCCCCTGGGTATCAGGTTCAGTTCTCAAATTTAAAACCAAAACCTAGTGAGACTTTCATTGATTACGTCTCAAATGTTCAAAGTGTACTAGATAGGTGGCTTAAAGCAGCTAACATAGGAAAAGACTTTGACAGACTTAAAAATTTAATAGCCATGGATAAAGTCATATCCACTATACCATCTCCGTTTGCTAAATTCCTGCAGCAGTCAGACATTGAGAATATAGAACAATTCGAAAAGAAAGGCTCTGCATATTTTTCTTCAAATAGAGATATTTTTAAGACTTCAAATGACTCTGAAGTAGTTTCTTTTGTAAAGGACCAACCAAAAAACTATCAAAGTAATAGAAAACCATTTCATAGAGTCGACAAGAAAGATAGGAAAGTGTCAAAATGTATCTACTGTCAACTTTTGCATGACACTTATTCTATGTGTGATAAATCGCCAAACTATCCGGCACATCTTGAAAATGTTATTAAGAAGCAACAAAACAAAAGATCTGCATACAGGCGTGCAATCAAATGCTTCTTTTGTTCCAGCTACGGCCATTATTCAAATAAGTGCCTGGGCCGCCAACGCATGAAAGCCAACAATGCTATTTTGATTGATACATCTTCTGATAGTGGTAGTGAGACTGAGTGTGAAGTTGAAAATGAATTACCTGGTAACCAATCTGAAGATGTGTGTTGTGTAAACGATATATTAAGCTTTGACAGTTGTGAACGATGTCACCAATTTCATGCAGACGGAAAATTAGAATGTGGACATACAGTACCATTCTCAACTGAGAATGTAAATGCAGCATTAGCCTCCAGAGGCAATTTGGTGTTCCACAATGCAATGGTCAACGATAGACCATGCCAATGTTTGCTGGACAGCGGCAGCACCCTCATTGGTCTTAGAAAGGAACTGGTGAGTCCAGGTGATTATACAGGCGACTCTGTCAAATGCCGAACCTTTTCGGGTAACATTGAAATTTACCCTTTGGCCAAAGCCCGTATTAACACTCCTTTCCTTTCTGGTACCTTTACTTGTGCAATACTTGACAACCCTTGTACTGATTTAATTTTGGGTTGCTTACCCCAATTGAAACAATGTACTAGCGATGAAATAGCTGCATGGGAAAAATTAAATGTAGCTAATGCAACAACCAGAGCAGACGCTATAAAACATCAAGACACACTACAAAATGAGAGACTACTGTTGCTTTCCCCAACTAGCACAGATGATACCACCAGACAAAAATTTATAGAACAGCAGAAAGCTGATCCTAGTGTGTCTCCATATTTAAAATTATTGAAAGAAAGAGCCAAAGTGACCAAAAACGCATCATGGTTCTTTAGACTTAATAATGGCATTCTTACTAGGTATTATACAACTGGTAACCATGAGATTCAGCAAACGGTGTTACCTGTACAACACCGCCTAACTGTGCTAAAGATTGCACACGAGTCACCGTTTGCTGGTCACCTTGCATACGACAAAACCAGGGCCAGAATTCAGGCTCATTTTTATTGGCCAGGTTTTTGCAATGATATAAAATTATTTTGTCGTTCTTGTAATGTCTGTCAACAATTAGTACGTAAGGGTAAACATCCTACAGCTGAAGTACAACCTTCTACACTGGCTTCTAGGCCATTTGAAAGTGTGGCGGTAGATATTGTTGGACCCCTGAATCAGGTGTCCAGCAAAGGAAATCGCTTCATATTAACGATGGTCGACCTATGTTCAAGGTGGGTTGAGGCAGTAGCTTTGAAATACATCACCTCCAAAGACTGTTGCCAATGTATTTCTACACCTGTTCTCACGATTCGGATTTCCACGTACCATCTTATCCGATCGTGGAACTCAATTCATATCGGCTGCAACGCAAGCCCTTACAAAAATGTTAGGGATTAAACAGCATTTTACAACAGCGTACCATCCAGCCAGCAATGGGATAGTAGAGAAAATTAACGGAGATCTTAAGCATATGCTGGCTAAGGTGACAGCAGAAAACCCAGCTGATTGGGATACACTGTTACCAACAGTGCTGTTTGCCTATCGGGAGATTCCCCATTCAAGCACGGGTTTCTCACCGTTTGAATTAGTATACGGGGCTAACCCACGTGGACCCCTAACCATTTACCATCAGGTAATAACTAATTCCATTGAAATTCCAACCCCAAAAACACCTTATGAAATGGTGACAGAAACACGAGACAAAATCATGAAATCGTGTATTATAGCTAAGGCAGCTTTGGAGAGGAAGGGTCAAATCTACCGCCAATACGCAAACAAAGGTGCGAGAACAATTGATCTTGAACCAGATCAAGACATACTTTTGTTACTTCCAGACAAACGAAATTTATTATTGACCTCATGGCAAGGGCCATTCAAGGTGGTGCGTAAAATTTCAGATGTTGACTATGAAATATCGATAAACGGACACTTAAAGATATTCCATGTCAACATGTTGAAACCTTACTTTTCACGACAAGAGACAGAAGTAGAGACAGACGAACACAGTGCACCCACACCTAGTGATCAGACGACAGACATACACAACGCAACTACACTAGTTAGCGAGACTGGCAAATCCGACGATATCCATACACCTAGTGAGCTTACAGAATACGCACTTAGCACCACCACCGTACTGAATCAGGTAGACGACGACGGAATGGAACTACCTGTTCCCATTGTAGACAAGACTGCGACATTAGATAGCATACGGATAGAACAGGGACTAACAGACAGTCAACGACGACAATTAGTAGAATTAGTGACGGAGTATAAAGACATATTTTCTGACATTCCAGGTAGGACGGACAGAATCGAGCACTCCATTCGTCTTTCGGACTCTAAGCCTATCAAATGCAGGCCGTACTCTATCCCACTCAGCTATAGAGAAAGTCTAAATAAGGAAATTCTTAATTTAGAAGCTAGTGGGATCATCCAGAAATCCACATCTGAGTACTCCTTTCCAATCGTCCTAGTTAAGAAAAAAGACTCCACAATTCGTTTGTGTGTGGACTATCGAAAGCTCAACAACGTCACTAAGATCGACGCAGAACCAATTCCTTCCTGCGAAGATCTTATTCTTGACATGTCCACCTCCAAAATCTTTTCTAAATTAGATCTTACTAAGGGATATTGGCAGGTCCCTATGCAAACTCAATCCATTCATCTTACTGCTTTTTCAACACCTTTAGGACTGTACGAGTGGCGTTTTCTTCCTTTCGGACTTCGAAACGCTCCTGCCACTTTCGTACGCTTAACTAGAGATCTACTTCATGGAGTGACGAATACAGTGACTTATATAGATGATATATGTGTCCATACTGATGACTGGACAACACACTTACTGAAACTAAGACATGTCTTCGATAGGTTGCGACTCTTCGGTCTCACTGTCAAACCGAGCAAAGTCGAATTGGGCCTAAAAGAAATTGATTTTTTGGGTCATGTCATTTCACAAGGTCAACTTAAGACTGACAATAGAATTATTACCAAAATTATGAACCTGACCATGCCTACCACAAAGAAGCAGGTCAGAAGCCTTTTGGGGTTAGTAAATTACTATAGCAAATTCATACCAAACTTAGCGGAAATTACAAGTGTATTTTCCAATGTTTTAAAAGCATCTGTAAAATTAGATATCAAGGATGCATTATTAATTTCTGCATTGTCAAAATTGAAAATCCTGTTTAGTAATATACCAATCCAATATGTCAAAGACTGAAACATAGAGGCCGGAGGTCTGCCTCAAGATAGAAGACCACCGGGAAGAGTGGTCAACCTCAAGTAGATTAGAGGTAATACAGTGCCCGATATAAGGGCAGGGTAGGTGATAGAATGGGGGACTATTAACTAGTTCTCTCATGAGACACGGAGGCGTCGACCAGATAGTTAGCACTCTGGTCACGACAGAATCACGCCTACGTGATAGCCACGATTGCCACTCAATAGGAGACAGCTAATATAAGCGTGCTAAGGTAACGGGACGCAAAAAGCCGAAGGACGCATCAAGGTCCTTCCGCGTGCTGTGTAGCCACGCGAGTAGGAAAGTCAGACTGGGGACTGACTTCGTAGCGAGCAGATCGTTTAGTGTTGATAGGAGTTTTGTGTAGCCAAATAGATAGAGATTAGCAATAGGGTTAGGAAACTAGTGATAGGCAATTCTGTGGCTTTGTGTGTGATTTGATAGCGACTGTTTTGTAATTGTAAAGAGCCAACGGCAATAAAATGTATCATTCATTTCCTCTCACACGACTTGCAAGTTTCTTGTGTGGTGTGGGAGAAGTAATCCGATGATGCCTGAAACATTGGTTGTTGACAATGTCAGAAGGCCGGCCACAGCAGAGCTACGTGTCGCAGTAAGACGGAAATATGCCGATACTGCGCCGATCACCACGCCTTCAAGGAGTGTCCACTGGCCAAGCTGGACACGGACTTCAGTGCCCCTAATAACAAAAGAAAGTGCGCCAACTGCCTGGGCAAGCATGGAGCAAGATACTTGGGCTGTCCGTACCTGCAGAGACACAGAGACGTCTTAAAGATCGCCATCATCACAAAGACACCATTCAAGGAAGCAATGCAGAGGGGCGGGACAGCCACGGGTATAGCACAAGCCGAAAGAGATCAACTCCAAAAACAGATAGATGAGTTGAAGAGACAAGTCAAGGCACTGCTGACGCCGACCCCGAATAACGACAACGAAAAACTACTGGTGGAAATGAAGGAGATTCAGCAAAACATCAAACGAGAAGTGGAACAGATGACAGCGTTGAAGCGGGACAACGAAGAAATACTACGTACCATAATAGCGGAGAGGGAGCGGCTAAAAGCTGAAACGAAATCAACTCAAAACAAAATAACAGAAGCCATGCAAGAAACCACAAAGAAGCCGCAAGAAACCCAACAAAAAACCGAGCCGAAGCCACAAGATAAAACCAACAGCCGAACCACGACGCCCGAAACATCCAAAGGGAAATCAACATCCCGCCAGACAGCCGAAGAAAGACAAGATGAGGAACCCTTCGACGTCAACAAGTGGATGGCACAGGAACCTATCCAGGAGGAAAAGAAGGAGTACATAGAAGCAGAAAAGAAACGGGCAAGGCAAGAGGAACTCAGGCACGAGGAATACATCAGGAGACAGGAAGCAAAAGGAAAGAAGGTGAAGAAACTCAATGGGAAACCCATAGAATACCCGAAGATATTCTCTGACTATGATACCGGCATTGAGTACTATATCGAGGACGGAGAGATCGTCCCATGGCTGACAACAGAGGAAACAATCGAAAAACAGCAAGAACTCCAAGACATAAGGGAAAGACAGCGAAATGAGGCAAATAGCATGGAAAAGCTTCTACGGGCATTACACAGAACAGGAGGCAAAAATACTAAATAAAAAGTCCTTTTAAGGACTGCAACCAGTCAAGCCAGGAGCCTACGCCAACAAAGAAAACAACAAGAGGAAACATGCACAAAGGACAGCCGCCGACCGATCCCCCAGCTTACGATGCATGGAGTGGGATAACGAAAAGTCCTTATAAGGACTGCAGCCAGTCAAGCCAGACGAGCCAGGAGCCTACACCAACAAAGAAAACCACAAGAACAGACGAGCACAAAGGATAGCTGCCGACCGATCCCCCAGCTGACGTCACAGACACAAACGATACATAACCAGTCTGAGATAGGACCCACAAGACAAGAATTAGGGTGAATAGACCCACAAATACCACGGACCTCAACAATAACCGCAGCTGATGAAGCAGGTTAGACGAGGCCGAATTTGGAATTTTTGTTTTTGAAAATTGGAATTGGAATTAGGACTTGTTTTCTGCGCACTGAGGCTTATCGGGCATATCGTTCTAACCACATAGTTTTACAGACTAATCGAGACTCTTGGGATGATATGGTCAACATAATTTTGACCGGTTTTACTTCCCAAATCATATCCTGGTACCAATTTTAAGCTAGCTTGACCCAAAAGTCCAGGTCAATTTTGAAAATGTGCCACGATACGAGATCGAACCAATGACCACCTTACCTGCAGGTAAGCCTCCTAGCCACTACACTATCGCGGTCCTTATTGACTCGATATAGCAATATTAAGAACTCTTTTTTTCTCACGTCTGTTGACACAGATGATATCATGAGTATCATGTAGTAAGTCCTTTACAGAACGTGGCTCTAATCGCGGCCTGCCGACATGGTTCTCCATCTGCTGCCATGTCTGTGACCTCATGCCCAAGGTATCTACAATATCCTGTGTCAATTTCCGTGCCTCTTCTTCCAGGAAGCACGCTTTACATAACTGTTCTCTTCAAGTCACCGTGATGCTCAATAGGACCAAAGTATTTCAGGTTAGGTGAATATTTTCTTACAAGACCTCATAGTCGACCCAAGCATTTATTTTTGGCTGACTGCAATTTTTTTGGCAATTTTATGTCCAGTTGTTTGTCATTCTTACTTCATTTTCGAGTTGGAAGCAGACCGCGTTGCGTTGTTGTTGTTGTTTTTTTTTTTAACGAAATGATATGGGTTCCGGTCGTTCAGAAAGCAATGGCAAACTACTGAACATTAACTTGCCAAGAGATCACAACAGCAAAAAATGCTGGTGTTGACTGCGACATCCTGTAAAGGATATGCAGCTAACTTTTAATGAGAAGATAAGCATGGGAATATCGATACATGAAACCCATAGGCGGGTACTCTCCCGCTGTTTATACTTCACCTCGACACCGCAAGGTGCAAGAGGAACATGATGAGATGAGATGATGAAGCATTGGGACACTTTGTGGGGACTGGACAGATCAGCTAGAGACCAGGCAGAGACAGACCTAGAGAAAAGATGCTGGATGGACAAATAAGGTGGCAGGAGGGTCATCAACAGAATCAATCCAGAACACCAAGGACCAAAATCAGTGGAGGAACATGAGCGCTTACGCCAATTGGCAAGGCACATGCTGATGATCAACATTTAGTATATTTTATTGTGGATGAATAGGCCGGAATGGTTCCTAAAAACACGGAAACAAAGATAACGCGCCGACAATGCACACTTGACACCGAAAGGCGGTCAAAGCTGATATTATAATCATTTCGTTAATCAATTGTCCTGCGTTAGATGGGAGAGGATATTGCAACATAGCAACAATGGATAACTATTAATTGCACTCAAAGACAACAATGTGATTGTATAATACACAATTTGATGTTGAAATAACTTCAGCAGTGAAGTAAGTATCCATATGTAAGTAAATAAGTAAGTAAAATAAGTAAGTAAGTAAGTAAGTAAGTAGTTAAGTAATTAAGTAAGTAAGTAAGTAAGCAAGCAAGCAAGTAAGTAAGTAAATAAGTATGTAAGTTAGTAAGCAAGTAAGTAAGTTAGTAAGCAAGTAAGTAAGTAAGTAAGTAGTTAAGTAAGTAGTTAAGTAATTAAGTAAGTAATTAAGTAATCAAGTAAGTAATTAAGCAAGTAATTAAACAAGAGCAGGTCCCCCTAGCCTAGGAGTTAACGATTGTCTCCGTAATCTCGTATATTCACGTGGATACCGCAGCTGCGCGAGATTCGGTAGCGGATTGCGTCGCGTTGGTTATTTAGGAGGTATATGAGCCAGTCGCTCAGAAAGCAATAACAAACTACTGAACGTAATCTTGCCAGGACATCAACAGCAGCTAAAAAATGCTGGTGTTGACTGCAATGTCCTGTAAAGGATATGCGCAAAAAAAAAACAAAAAACAAGTAAGTAAGTAAGCAAGCAAGTAAGTAATTACGTAATTATATAAGTGATGAAGCAAGTAATTAAGCAAGTATGTAAGTAAGTAAGTAATTAAGTAAGTAATTAAGCAATTAATTAGTTAAGTAAGTTAGTAGCCTAATTAATTAAGTAATTAAGCAAGTAAGTAAGTACAGAACCTGTCTTACACACATTGAAGCCTTTTGGGCAATAGGTACTACTAGCTCCGCGTGTTTTTAGACCGGTCGGCACAAGACGTGATGTACTCAATATCACATCCAAAATATACATTAAATACGTGGAGGTCGGCAAGGCAGATTGGATGAGACCGCTGGCCCTTAAACTTCCTGTGTGCTGATACCTAGGTAGAGGTTCACCCCCTAAACAGATAAGTTGATCTAACATGTTGACATAATCCTTCATCGGTCAGTGCAGACTAAAATGTTGAATTCTCGTCCTTGAATTGGGGGAGTAAATTACAAGTACACCAGAAGTCAGAGTGGGCTCCCTTGATGGCAAGGGACAGTGGTAATAGGGAAAGCTAATCAACACGCAAAAATCTGTCTCATGCACTTGAAGTAGTAGCATTTGAACGGGCTATGCTTGAATTCAAAGCGAGCAACTTCAGAGGTACTTGTAATTTACTTTCCCAAATCAAGGACGAGGAGTAAACATTTTAGTCCAACTGACTATAGGGGTTGAACCCGCTAACTCGACGTCATTACACCGGAAGTATAAGACCGAGTATTGTTATCTATTAGGCCATGCTGACCTCCATTTTGACAGATAAAACATTTGCTTCAGAAGGAAAAATAAATCAACCCTGTTAGTCAAGGGAACCAACCTGCATTAAATCATTCAGACTGAATAATTACTACAGTCATGTCCCCTATAACTGGATTTTCTTCTTCTTTTTCTTTTAATTAAGGAAGAAGTTGAGAGTAAGAAGTGGGTCTTTCAATCCAAAAGTTTCCCCCAACCCAAAAGTAATCGTATATTTCCTTCAACCCAAAAGTAATCTTATACTTCTACAGCATAGGAGTTTGCTGGGTTTTATCTGGGGTAACGAAACATGTTCGGTTTGGGTTTTGGGGGCACAAAGCAGGAACATAAAATAATTAAGGTCTCATAAACTTTGCGTGTAGTTTATGCATTGACAATCCTCAAAGAACTTTTAAGGCAGGATAAGATTCTCATCTTTAGACCGAAAGCAGAACTCAGAAGACTGCAATATCATCTACATCATTGTTTATTTTTGATTGCTCGCTTTTAACTGGACAGCTATTTGTACATTTTTAGTACACTCTGGACTGATTTTTGTGTATGGACTAGCTTTCCCATGTACCAGTATTCCTCGCCATCAGACTTCTGAGGTACTTGTAATTTACGCCCCCAAGTCAAGGACGAGAAGTCAACATTTTAGTCCAGCTGACCGGTGTTAGGGGTTAAACCCGTTACCTCATCATCAGCACAATTGAAGTTTAGGAGCGATTGCTCTTATCAATTCGAATGGACAAGGGTTTCTTTAAGTGTTTCCGACTTCAGCATGCTCGTGTGTGGGGTTTACTTCCTCTAGTCGGAGGTCAGCTTGGCCGAATGGATAAGAACACGCGTTCCTAAACACCCGGTGTGCTGATGTCGAGGTAAAGGGTTCAACCCCTACATCGGGTATTTGGATTAAATATTGACTTCTCGTCCTTGACTTGGGGACGTAAATTACAAGCACCCCTGAAGTCGGAGTGGGTTACTTGATGGAAAAGCTAATCCACACGCAAATTCAGTACAGTAGACGTAGTGTATATGGACTATTCTTGAGTTCAAAACGAGCCAGCAAAAAACAACAACAACAACAACAACAACAACAGCAACAAACAACTTCCTCTAGACAGATTCCATCTTCAACTATTCCAGGGTAGGTTGTCATTTCTAACATTTGTGTCCACAGAGTGGTCATCTTGCAGTCAGCTGTATGTGATTTTTTTTTTTGTTGTTGTTGCGCTCGCTCGCTTTTAACGCAAGCGTAGATCATGCACACCACGTTAACGAGGTAAGTCAATAAGTTAGTCACAAATGGCTGTAGAGAAATAACTAGATATGATAACAACTTGAAACAAGTTTATTTGTATACATACATTGTCCCTTTATTACTCAACATAATTTCCACCAATATTGATGTACTCATCCCATCGTTTTAACAGTTCTCCCAAACTGGCTCGCATAGAACTGCGTGCTCTGTTTTCTAAACCACGTTTTCACTTCACATTCAACTTCGGCGTCATTCGCGAAATGTCTCCCGCCAAGGTGGTTTTCAGTGGACCAAAAAGGTGGAAATCGCTAGGGGCTAAGTCGGGGCTGTAAGGTGGATGTTCCAGAACTTCCCACCTTAGTTGGTTAATTTTCTCCTGAGTTAATCGAGCCGTATGTGGTCTGGCATTGTCATGAAGAAGCAACACTCCTCTAGTCAGCAGTCCTGGACGTTTTCTTCGAATTGCATCATGAAGCATCGATAGAACTTCACAGTACGATTCAGAATTCACATTGTCACCTTTCTTCTTGAAATTGGTTAAAAGCACTCCTTGACAATCCCAGAACACTGTCAGCATAACCTTCCCTGCTGATGGCGTAACCTTGAATTTTTGGACACAAGGCGAAGAAGGATGTTTCCATTGCATTGAAGCACGCTTTGATTCGGGCTGGTAGTGATGCACCCATGATTCGTCCCCAGTAACAATCCTGTTCAGCATGTCTTCTCCTTCATCTTCGTATCGACAGAGATGATGCAAGGACAGGCCAAATCGGTTCATTTTGTGTTCCTCCTTCAATTGTCTGGGTACCCACCTTGAGCACACTTTCTTAAATTTCAATCGATCATGCATTATGCTGTATGCTGAATCATGTGAGCACTCTATTGCAGATGCTACAGAGTCTATCGTTACTCGCCTGTCACCTCTAATCATCTCCTCCACCCGCTGCACGGATGCTTCTGTTGCAATCTTTTCAGGAAGACCAGATCGGATTTCATCAACATTTTAGAGCGTCCTAGAGAAAATGTTTTCTACCCAGCTATGCACCGCTTTACGGGACAAACATTTGACAGCATAAACAGGAAGCATTCCCTTATGAATGTCCTTTACAGGCAGTCCTTTTGCTCACAACAAAACGCACAACAGCACGTTGTTCTTTGGTTGTACACTCCGTAAGTACAGTCGCCATTTTGTTTATGCGCTGCGCATGCGCATGAGATACCTAGCGCCACCTGACGAACAGGAATATAAAGTTCGATATTGCTGTCACCTAATGACACCTGTAGAAAACACCAAATACATTTACCTACCATCTCACAGAACTGTGTTACTTACTTATTGATTCGCCCTCGTAGTAGTGATGGTCTGAATTTTGCATGTGGATTAGCTTTCCCTATTACCCTCGCCAACAGGCGAACCCACTCCGAGTTCAGAGGTACTTGTAATAAACGTCCCCAAGTCAAGGACGATATGTCAACATTTTAGTCCAGCTGTCCGGTGTAGGTGTTAACCGCTAACCTCGGCATCAGCACACCGGATGTTTAATAAAACGCGTTCTTATCCATTCGACCATGCGGACCTGCGCTGCATGTGATTTCAAACTGGTTTTGACATGGCTAAAGTTGACAACTTAAACACGTAACCTCCTTTTTTCGCCTTCATCTGAGAAAGCTAGGTATCCGATTTCACTCCCCAAGAAATCAGGGGAGCGCGTGATATAATTAAAAGTTAGTGGTTCTGGTAAAACTGTGCAGCCCTTTGCTGGTAACTTCAGAGTTTAAAGCGGGCAAAGTAATCTCTATCCACCATGCCTAACCTCTACATAACAAGTTATGGATAAACCTTAAGTTCAAGGCCAAGACAAGATCAAGGCCTAGAGACAAGATCACGACCCAGAAAAGTCAAAGTTCACTACAATCAACAAGAAACATGCCTGGTGTATTTTTAATGACTGTGTAGTGTTTAAAAATATTTGCCGGTCCAAGTTTTGTATTTACCCTCTGTAAAGTTCATGCAACATATTAGGTAACTACAAAACTTGGACCGGCAATATTTTCAAACACTACACAGTCATAAAAATTACGCCTTGCTTCTACTTGCATATTTCAAGTCGGATATCAACTTAACTTGTGGAGGTCGGCGTGGCGGAATGGATAAGAGCACACACACACACACACACACACACACACACACACACACACACACACACACACACACACTCTCTCTCTCTCTCTCTCTCTCTCTCTCTCTCTCTCTCTCTCTTTAACACCCGGTGTGTTCATGCTCAGGTAGTGGCTTCAACCCCTACATCGGTCAGTTGGGTTAAAATATTGACTTCTCGTCCTTGACTTGGAGACGTAAATTACAAGTACCTCTGAAGTCGGAGTGGGTTCGCCTGATGGCGAGGGACACTGGTACAAGGGAAAGTTAATCGACGCTAAAAAAAATCAGCCCAGTGCACCAGAAGTACAGGCTGTTTGTAAAGTCTCACTACACTTTGTATGTAGAACAGCTGTTTGTTGGAGAGTATGTTTTCCGTCTTGTAATCGGAAAGCATACTCTCCAACAAACAGATGTTCTACATACAAAGTGTAGTGAGACTTTACAAACGCCACATAGTATCACGTGCATGGATTACACTTCAGTTCATAGCGAGTGAACGCAAAAAAGGAAAAAAAAAGCAACCTAAATTGCCGTATTTATTGAAGAACACATCTGTTTACTGCATACGAGTTTCATTACTAACACTTGTTATTTTCATACGTATCGAGTTGTTCCAGAAGACCAAGGACTGAGATTTGGGGAGATACAAGGGGCTTCTCATAAGTCTTTAGCCTGACCATGAAGGAGTAGGTGAAGAAAATTGAAATTTGGCACATGTTTAGCTCATTCAATTTGTAATGGACATATGAATTATGAATTTCCCTCCTCAACTGGTTTTTCCCGATATGCTGCATGGCACAACACACCCAATTGACCAGATCTGCATATCCAGCGGTTTGTCAGAGCAATGGAGAAATCAGACGCCAGGACTGTGATAAAATTCTTGATGTTACAGGGAAAAAACACCTACAGAAACACACAGGGAGATGGAGCCAGTGTTTGAGGAAGTCTTCCCTTCGTATGCTTCTGTAAAAACAATTGGTGTTTGCAGTTTAAGTGTGACCGTTCCCAAGTTGCTGATCTGCCAAGATCAGGACGACCGTCCTCAGAGTGCAATGATGCAAAATGCTGCAAAAGTGAAGAAAATCATAAACCAGGATAGGAAAAATGACAATTTCAGAGGTACCTGGGTCAGTAAAACTGAGTAAGATTACAGTTTTTAAAAAATAATTTTACACAACAGACTGAACATGGGAAAAGTGTGTGCCCGCTGGGTCCCGCGCCTGCTGACATGTGAACAGAAACAAACTCGGGTTGATTGTTGTGGCCAGTTGCTCAACGACCATGGTGACGGTAGATGAGACTTGGATTCACCGTTATGACCCAGAATCCAAAATTGCCAGCATGCAGGGAAAACCCCGGGCTAGCCAACACATGTCAAGCTAAGAGCACAGCAATCTGCAAGAAAAGTGATGCTGACTGTTTTTTTTTTGAGGGGGTGGGGGTGGGGGGTCGTCAAAGGTGTCATATTGAAAGATTACATGCTTCATGGCAACACGGTTAAAGGGCAGTACTACGCAAATCTCCTAATCAAACTAAGAAAGGCTGTGACCAGAAAACGAGGGATAGCGCCTACGCATTTTCTGCCTTTGCTTCTAGACAACGCGCCCTCACAGAAAGCACGGCTTGTGCTGCAAAATGCCAACGATTTGAATATTGAAATTATTCCACACCCACCATATTCTCCAGATATGGCTCCATCAGACTTTTTTCTTTTCCCAAAACTTAAAAAAAAAAAAAAAAAAAACAACAACTGAAAGTAAATCGTTTTGACATTGACGAAGATGTCACACTGGCTTGTGATAACTGGTGTGGTTCGAAAACATAGGTTTTTTTTTCTTTTCTGAAGGTCTTTTCAAGGTCACGCAGAGATGGCAGAAATGCATAAATTCAGATGATGGCTATATTGAGAAGGAATAAGCATTTTGCCAAATTTCAATTTTCTCCGCCTACTCCTTCATGGTCAGGCTAAAGACTAATGAGAAGCCCCTTGTAAATTAACGCCTACCACGTTTCACACAGCGCATGGTAATGATGACAATCCTTTTAGTCTTTTTCACGAAAATTTCGACAGTTCTGCCCCTAACCGTCATACCTACATATACCTTGTGTATTCTCTAGCAAGAATTTACATTATCTGAGGAAACCACGGAAAAACAGAAAGAAAAAACAAACCCACTGAGCAAGTTATATAAGAGGCAAATGAAAACCGTAAACTTATTAAAGAAATTAGGCGTAGACGGTCAACATGTTTTGGGCACGTTATGAGAAGAAATAAACTAGAAAACCTGGTGACAACTGGCAAGATTAAGGGGCTTTGCGGGTTCCAAATGTTGCTGTATGTAGCCGAGGCGCGGTGTTGGGGTGAGCGCCCAACATTGCTCAAATACCTCAATGGCTCGTGAATACATAACCTATGCAGCAAAAGTCCAACTCCTGGCCTTCACGTGGCGGACCTGTTTAAACTAACAGGAGAAGGGGCGACGGCGAGTCTCTGGCGCCGGAAAATAACCAGTATGCTCTAGATGTGTATGCACGTACATGCATGCGCAGACAGGTGTGTGCGCGCGTACACATCTACACTCGAGTGAGACCACAGTCTGCTCTAGCAAAGAAAGGTGCTGAAGACGGAGGCAACCAGCCAAGAGGCGCACCACAGAAATCAGGATGCCACGCAATCACGCAAAATGGAATATGTCGACTACTGCTAATCGTTATGGTGCTCGCCCTGCTTTGGACCCCCAGGCAGGTGCAGTGCCGGGCCCTATGTCTCGAAAGGGTCCAACCCCAACTACTGGAGGTCCTTCTCAGATGTCCTGTGGAGCCAGGGGACATGAGAATAGGACGACTGGCCATACTAAACGAAGACTTAAAATAATGCACTGGAATGCGGAGGGAGTCAGCAACAAAAAAATAGAATTAGAAAAAATCTTGGACCAAGAAAAAGTAAGCATATGTTGCTTGCAAGAAACTCACCTCAATGAAAATATAGCCTTCAAAATCAGAGGCTACCAGTGTTACCGATCTGACCGAAAGAACAGGCGAAAAGGTGGGATACTGACCCTTGTAAGAAATAACATCATGGCTTCCCAAATCAAAGTCTACATGGAAGGGGCTGAGTATCAGACACTTAAACTTAAGACAGGTAATACAGATCTACATCTGATCAATTACTACTGTCCAAGTGACCGCCCACAGGCACTGGACACTCTACCACTAAAAGAAAAAATGATTGTGTGTGGCGATTTCAACAGCCACTCGCAGAGCTGGGGCTATGATCACATGGACCAGAGAGGAGAGAGACTGGAAGACTGGCAGGATGAGAATAGATTCATGTTGATTAACAAGCCGTCCGACCCACATACTTTCTACTCGAGATCATGGCACTCTACAACTACACCTGACCTGGCTTTCATTCACCAGACCTGGAGTGGAACATTACACGAACTGTTGGGAAACAACTTGGTGGCAGTGACCATCGGCCAGTCTTTCTAACCGTAGAAAATGAGCTTTTAAGTGAAAGCAGCACCCTCTCGAGGTGGAACTACAAGAAAGCAGACTGGGCAATGTACAAGCATCGCACCAGCATACTGGTTAGAAACCTGAACACTGAGAAAGACATAAATAAAGCAGTTGAAGAGTTTGGGAAATGCATACTACAGGCAGCGCGAGAAACAGTACCAAGAGGAGCCCGTAAACAATATAAACCCTACTGGAGTAGTGAACTGGAACAGTTGCACAATGATGTTGAAGTGTGTAGAAAGCAAGCAGAGGCCACACCCAGCCAAGAGCACCACAATAAATTCCAGCATGCAAAAGCCAAATTTCAAAGGGCCAAGCTGCAGGCTAGACGGAAAAGCTGGCAGGAGAAAACAGAGTCTCTGAACTTTGAAAGAGACACAAGGAAATTGTGGAAGCTAATAAAACAGCTTAATGACGAGGGCACAGGGAGAAACTCAAAAATTGCACTACATAAAGATGGAAAAATCTTAACA
Organism: Cepaea nemoralis; assembly: GCA_014155875.1. Lineage (NCBI taxonomy): Eukaryota > Metazoa > Mollusca > Gastropoda > Stylommatophora > Helicidae > Cepaea > Cepaea nemoralis. The sequence continues at coordinate 424,996 of JACEFZ010012226.1, forward strand.
AGAAAGCAAGCAGCTGACCATTTTGCGGACTCGTTCGTACAAGATAGCAATATCAAAATTAGTCCAGAGAAACAACAAGAGATTCGAGAGAAACGACAACATACAGGACAGAAGGAAATAGTACATGAGGTTCTGGAGGCACCCATCACAATCAGCGAACTGGAGCTAGCCATATCAAAACTGAAAATGAGAAAGTCACCAGGAGCTGATGGTATCTCCAATGAAATGATCAGGAACCTAGGAACAGAGGCCAAAACAAAGCTGTTGCAGATCTTCAATAACAGCTGGACCTTAGGCAGTGTTCCACAAGCCTGGAGAGAAGCAATCATGATACCCCTCCTAAAATCAGGGAAAGATGGTTCCATTGCCTCTAGCTACAGACCAATTAGCCTCACCAGCTGTCTCTGCAAAACACTGGAGCGCATCATCAATCACAGACTGCAGTGGTACATTGAAAGTAAAAACATCCTTGTGCCACAGCAGGCTGGCTTTAGGCAGTGCTACTCTACGGAAGATCAGACAACCTACCTCTCTCAAGAAATTGAGGATGCATTCCAAGAGAAGAAACTGGTGCTTGCGGCATGGATAGATCTGAAGAAAGCCTTTGACAAAGTCTGGAAAGAAGGTCTGATGAAGAAACTGAGAAACTGCAAAGTCAATGGAAGAATGTACAAATGGGTGAAAGCATACTTGCACAACAGAAGAGCCCGAGTACAGATAGACGGACTCAAGAGCAAGAAAGTACTACTGCGTCACGGTGTCCTCCAGGGCGGAGTCTTGTCCCCCACACTTTTTCTAATCTTCATCAATGATCTTGTTGCTCACCTACCGCATGGAATTAAAGCGGCAATGTACGCCGATGACCTGGTTCTATGGAGCACAAATGAATATGCATCAGTGGCCACCAGATTGCTACAAAGAGCTGTAGATACATTTGCTGCATGGGCAAATAGATGGTGTGTCAGCATAAACACTGACAAGTGCAGCACAACCCTATTTACCCTCTCTCCAAAACAAAAGGCAGGGATCATCCAGATAAATGGAACACCCCTAAGAGAAGATAAAGAACCAACATACCTTGGAGTAACATTTGATGGCAAGCTGACATGGAGAAAGCACATCAACAAAGCAGTAGCAAAAGCCAGAAGGAAAATAGCCATCCTGAGAAAGCTAAGTGGAACCACATGGGGAGCCAGTACGAAAATACTTAGCAAAGTTTACCAACAGAGCATACGACCACACCTGGAATATGGGTCAACTGCGTGGTGTTCAGCATCAAATACCACACTACAAGAGCTGGACAAGGTGCAAAATCAAGCACTTAGAGTCACCACAGGAGGGATGAGATCAACCCCTATAGTGGAAATGGAGAAGATGGGGAGGACACAGGCACTGAGTGAGCGCAGAGATACGAAAACGCTAATACAAGCAGAAAAGTTCCTCAGCTTGCCAGGCCACCCTATGAAGAACAGATTTGAAAACCTAGCTATGGGGCGGTTGAAAAGAAGTAGTTTTATCCACCAGGCCAAACGACTCTGCAGAGAAACCACTGATCTGCCCACAGTTGGTATCCCCCTAACAACTATTCCAGAGCGAACTCCATGGAAAGATGAGCATAGACTATCGTTACAAATCCAGACAAAAGTGAGAGGAATATTTGACAAGGAAGAACAGAACAGTGTGCAGCGCAGAACAGCCACTCTCAGCTTCCTTGATGAAGAATACCCACAGGACCTCTGGATCCGAGTCTACACAGATGGGTCAGCACAAAATGCTGTTCGAAATGGAGGAGCAGGGAGTGTACATAGAATACCCAAATAATACTAGGGACACAGCCAGAGTACCGACAGGAAAGTACTGCCATAACTATGATGCCGAAATTGAGGCAATCAAGATAGCAACAGAGAAATTACTAAATAACAGCAATGGTACTCAACCTGTGGTGCTACTAACAGATGCAAAATCAGTACTCGAGGCGCTCCTCTCTGGGAAATTGCCAGTACTAAGGACACTACTTTCTGAACTTAGCAGTCAGCATAAAGTCACCATACAGTGGATACCATCCCACTGTGGAGTACCCGGAAACGACAGAGCTGATCAATTGGCTAAGGAAGGAGCCAAAGAGGAACAGCCTGATGTGCCCGTTACATACCACCAAAAGAAAAGAATGATCAAATCAGTCAGAAAGCCACCAAAACCTGCTCAAGATGACTACCACATTATGGACAGACCAGAACAAGTCATTATTCTGCGCCTCAGAACAGGACACAATAGATTACGCAACCACATGCATACAAAATTCAAGATTGGTGAAACAGCCATGTGCACATGTGGATTGGCGTCGCAGACAGCAGAGCACATACTCCAAGACTGCCCAAAATATAACATATCTAGGCAAACCTTCTGGCCTAGAGAGACGACAGTGGAAGATAAACTCTTTGGACCACTGTGTGAACTGAAAAAAAAACAGTTCAATTCATGCAAGAGACGACATTGCAGATATAGACATATTTCAAGCGAACGAAAGAAGAAGAAGAAGGGGCTTTGCCACGTGGCATGGTTGAGACAAGAACACAGAGCTGATCCACGACTCTGGTGATCGTGTGATATGGCGAAATATATTCGCCCAGGCTTATCGGCACGGCAAATGATGATGATGAAGATTTTCAATAACGAAGAGTCTCTGTGGCGAGGTGATTACGCTGCCTGCCTCGCTCCGAAGGCTGTGGGTTCGATTCTGCGCTACACCTTTTGGATCACATTTGAAATTTTCTTGGAGACTCCAGGGGGTCGTCGCTGGGTCTGCCGAGTTCATCCTCTGCGCCACGTTTTTGGCAGGTCGCCCTGCAGAAAGAGACCGATGAAGATGGGATACAACTCAATGCAGTAAAGTCGACTCTTTTGCATTTTAAACATCTTTTGATCATTAAGGAAACTATTCTCAATGCTTGACCTTTTCCACGTACAATTAAACATTGCAATGTTCATATGTAACCCATGTCGTGTTCCGTAGTTTCTTGTTTTCCCGTTACCAGCCCACGATCTAAGAATGCAAGCGAACATTTACCTTTATGACCTACCACTTCTCAAGAATTCCGGATTTTTTTCACCTGGTATCAGGTGGTATTAAAGACTTAATGGAATTTCTCACGACCAGTTTTAGGATTCACTTGGCTTGCGTTTGAAAGATTCAGGTAAGACATATGTTCTGTCATAAGTTACATTCTTAGTTAGTTAGTTAGTTAGTTAGTTAGTCGCGGTTCCAACTTCACAGCAACAGGGATGTGCGTGTTTTTCTTTGGGATATGTTAAATACAGACGGTGAAGGCATCACCAGCCAAATAAACAAGCGCTCAGTCTCTCTCAATAAACGTTCAGCGATATATTATCTCATCGTTTTATAGTAAGGCATTTCAGTGCTATTTCAGGGTTATTTTGTGCCTCAATCCATTCTAGCCATGAAAGCTAAAGCTGGATCTGTACGTAGACAGTGGACTGAGTCGCTGCGGAAGTCTGTTGTCCGCAAAGTCACCTTCATCTTCGTCCCGGGACATGCGGGAGTCGAGGGAAATGAACGAGCTGATAAATTGGCTGGCTCTGCACCCCCTGTAGATGGCCAGCCCATGGATCGTGCCGATGTCATTAACGCCCTTAGAGATATGGCGAGAACAGAGGATTTTGACGCCAGTGATTCCACATCGCTTTCCAGGATGAAAGACCTGGGAGTAAGAATCGGCACAGCCAGACGCGAGAGGTACATCGGGAAAACGGGGCGCCTCGTCAACCAACACAGAACTGGCACTATTAGCCACCGGACGCTGATGCATATGCTGGGGGGAGGATCTGAGCACCTATGGACATGTCCGGAGTGCAACGAAGATACCCCAACTGATAACTGATAACTGATAACTGAAGCTAAAGCTTATAATGCCACTAGCGTTCCTTTGATAGCGTCAATCTATTTTCTTCTCCGGCATCCTCTTGCTATCTTAGCAGATCTTGTTTGGTGTAGCGCCAGTGCTGGTAGTTAGTGGTGTTGTATTCTAACAATATGGCGAACCATTTGATGTTTTGTCTTTCAATATATACGGCACAAGGTGTTGATTCCACCACCTGTCAGGTAAAATCATTACTTACTAGGTCACGGATAGTTAAGTTGGCAGCCCTCCTCAAGCATCTCATCTCGCAGGTAAGTGTGATTTGGATAATGTCCAAGTTTGATATTGGTAGCATAGGGTTGGTGTAGATATGTTATTTATTATCTGTCGTTTTACGGACATAGGTATATTTCAATGTTTCAGATTGGGTTATAGTTAATGTGTAAGTGTGCATGCTTTTTGACATCTGATTTAGATTTCTCTGTCTATTCTGTCATCTTCTGTGATCTTCCTAGATATTTAAATTCTTTAATTTTGATTGGGTGTAATTTTTATAAGTAAATTTAGTGGACCAGGAGGTCTGCTAACCCGAGTTACTTCAGTTTTGGTTGTATTTATATTCACATTATATCTGCTGCATGTTGAACTCAGCTTATTAATATGATTTATATTCACATTATATCTGCTGCATCTTGAACTCAGCTTATTAATATGATTTATATTCACATTATATCTGCTGCATCTTGAACTCAGCTTATTAATATGATTTATATTCACATTATATCTGCTGCACGTTGAACTCAGCTTATTAATATGATTTTGCAGTCTGCTGTCGTCGCTGTAAAACAGACTATGATTGTCTTTAAATAAAAGCTCATTTATTGCGGGTGGATCTGTTGTTTCGTCTAAAGTAACGAGTTCGGAGTTTTCTGACTTTGTTCTGTCAAGGCGTGCTTCGCTCGATATTCTGTCTATGTAGATATTAAATAGCAGAGTGAGAGCACACATTTCCGTCTCTCTCCTATATTAACTGTGAACATATCTGATATACCTTCTTGTGTTCTTATTGCACTTTGGCTGGAGTGGTATCTGGCTATGATGTTTTCTAATAATTGTCCTTGTATCGCATAGTCTTTAAGGATAGTCATTATGTATACTTATCTACTCCGTCTAAATCCTTTTCCTGATCTACAGAAACAATATTCTGTTGGAAGATTGAGCACAACGCTCTACTGGCAACACTGATTGTATTCCGGTTCGAACCTTGGGCCCTGTCCACGTCAGATTGGAAGCACCAGACTCGAGTTTCGCTCTCGTTTGAGCTCGTCAGTAGTGCATATCCCTGACTGGACCCGGGTTACATAGGACTCTTGGAGAGGAGACGGGTAGAACAGAAAAACACACGCGGCCAGCGAGATTCCGCCCGCAGTAAGTGGTTACACACCCGCCTCACACGCCTCACACGTTGCCAGTAGTGGGTTGTGCTCAATCTTCAAACCTCAAATCCCGAAACATCATCATCATCATCGAGTGCCATGCCGGCTGGCGTAGGCGTTCATGGCTCTCCATAGATCTCGGTCTTTGGTTTTCTGGATCAACTCTGCTGCTGATATTCCTCCATGCCACCGTCTCAATCCATCCAGCATCACTTCTCTTGGTCTACCTCTGCCTCTCTTCCCCTCGATCTTTCCAGTTGTTACGATGTTCTCCAATGCCTCTCTTCTCATCACATGACCGAGGAAAGCTGTTTGTCTCTGTCTTATTGTTGTATATAATGTTCTAGTTTCGTTAGCCTGTTTCAGGCAGTCGTCGTTAGTTACTCTGGCAGTCCAAGGAATTCGCAACATTCGTCTCAGGAACCACATCTCTGTTGCTTCTAATTTCTTCTTAATTTGTTCATTTACATTCCAAGATTCACTGCCATACAGCAAAACTGGTTCTACATAGCATTTCAGCACTCTCTTTCTTACATTCAGTGATAGTGACTTATTGCATAAGATACTCTTCATTTTCTGAAATGCGGCTTTTGCCTGCCCTATTCTGCTCCTAATCTCTGTTGTACATCTTCCATCTGATGTTATAAATGCCCCTAGGTATCTAAAATTATCAACTTGGTTAAGGATTTTCCCTTCTATTTCTACGTCACATTTTGGTGTCACCATTTCCTTTGATATTACCATTATTACTGTTTTCTTGATATTCAAGGAGAGTCCTTTCCTTGCACTCTCTGTTACTACAACGTCTAATAATTGTTGTAGGTCTGTTGAATTATCCGCCACCAATACTGTGTCATCTGCATAGCGTATATTATTTATATTATAACCTCCAACTAGTATTCCTGCCATCTCTTTGATCTCTCTCATTATTACTTCGCTATACAGGGAGAAAAGATCTGGTGACAAGACACACCCTTGTCGTACTCCTAGCTTTATCTGTTCGTAACTACCCTCTTTATTTCCCATTTTAATTGCTGCTACTTGGTTCCAGTAAATATTCTTTATTATTCTTAAATCTTTTCCATCAGTGTTGATATCTTCCAACATTTTAATCAGTTCATCATGTTTTACTTCATCAAATGCCTTAGTATAATCTATGAAGCACAAACATATGTCTCTCTGTTTCTCTATTGACCTTTCTATTAGTGTCCGTAATGTATAAATTGCATTGTTTGTGCCCTTTCCTTCCACAAATCCATACTGTTCTTCACTAATTTCCATTTTTATTTTCTTTTTGGTTCTTCTCATTATGATTCTGAGTAGAAGCTTAGTGATATGGTTTATAAGGTTAATTGTACGAAAATCTTCACAATCAATTGCTCCTGGTCTTTTTGGTATAGCTATAAATACAGATTTCAGCATATCACTGGGTAAATATCCACTGCTGTAAATCCCGAAACAACCAAATAAATTTATATTCTGTTGGTCACTGTATTCGAAGGTTTTTCAACATATTTGTCTAAATGTGAATAGTGCATCAGTGCAACTTTTACCTTTCCTGAAATCGAACTTTGCTTAATTGTTGATCGACTATGGGTCTAACTCTAATAGTTTTGTGTACATTGTCCCTATGTGACTCAAAAGTGATATACGCCTGTACGTTTCACACTCTCTCATATTGTCTTTCTTTTCCATATTGGTACTATTACTGCCTGTTGCCAATCTTCTTGACTGTTTCTGTGTTCCCTGACTATATTAACAAGTTTTGTTAGCCATTTAATTCCTGTTCTCCCACAAACCTGAATAGCGGGTCTGTGGTTATTCAATCTGAACCGGTGATTTGGTTTTATGACTTTTTTGCATAATTGATTTTACTTCTGCTAGACTGAAGTTTTGCTCTTGTTCACAGCTTATAATCACACAATTTGGGCTTTCTATGTTTTGTGTGGGGTTGAGTAGTTCTTACCGGTCTCTGTGGCTAAGGGCTTGCGAACGCGGTTTGTGAGCCCGTATACCCGGGTTCGAAACACAGCGGTGCTGGATTTTTCGAAAAAAGGTATAGGAACCGGTCGTTCAGAAAGCAATGGCAAACTACTGAACGTAACATTTGCCCAGGAATCACGAACAGCGAAAATGCTGGGGTTGACTGCTACGTCCTGTGAAGGACATGCAACTTAATTTTATTTTTAAAGTAGTTCTTGCGTTCTTGAAAGTAGCTGCCCACCTTGCTAGTCCTTGTTGTCGTTTAAATAAAGGTATACTTCTTTTGCTGTTTATGAAGGTGGCTGGGTTGCTGCATCCATCTCTGTTTCTCATATCGTTAATACGTTTATAAAATTCTCTTGGCTAGTCCTTGCCATCTATTCACCGTATATTCTCCAGGATTTAATTTAGACACTTTAATTGTTCGCTTGGCATTTGGTCATGCTATTCTATACGCAACATAGTCTTGTTCAGATTTATATGTAGTCCATTTTTAACCATACCTTCTTTCTGGATAAGCTGTCTTTAACTTCGTTGTTCCACCAGCTGTTCTTAATCTTTTGTCCTGCTCTACTTTCTTGGTTCCACATTTATTTTCAAGTGTGTCAAGCATGGCACACTTGATAATTGTCTATTCCTTATCTACACTTGAGCACACGCCAGGAAGGTTCTTATGTAGCTTTTTGATTTCTTGTTTGAATTTGTGTGTGACCTTATTTCCACGAAGCCTGCTCTGTGACGAAGGGGGTTACAAATGCAGTTCGTAATCCCGCATACCGAGGTTCGTAACACAACAGCGGGCGATTTGGCAGCAGCCCGCCTTGCATTGGTTTCCCATAGAAAAGTATGTGTTCCGGTCGTTCAGAAAGCAATGGAAAACTACAGAACATACATAAACTTGCCAAGAAACCACGGACAGCCAAACAGCTCTGGGGTTGACTGCTACTCTTGTAAAGGAAATGAAATTAACTAACTGCTCTAAGTGATAATGTCTGTTGTTACCTTTCTGATTCTTATTTCTTGTGTGTTGAATTATTGTTGTTTGGTTTTAAATTACTATAACTGGTTTATGATCAGTCTTTGTTTGGGATTACTCTAGAATCCATTAGTCGTATTCTGTCAGTTTGCCTAATTAGAATACCATCCTTTCGAGATGCCTTACATATGTTGTTCCATTTATACCAGGTTTTGGTGTAACTACAACGATGTTGAAAAACAATTATTTGTTATTATTAGTCCTTGTTCGAACATACGTTAAGAAGATGTTCATATTACACTCTCTGTGTCGCTGAATGACCCTTTGCATTCATCCCATGATGTTCTTCTAGTATCTGTTCGTCTCATCAGTATGCGAAAAAAAACCAGTTAGGTATGTGTGTCTCCTGTGAAATGAAAAAAAAGAAGCGAAAACAAACAGAAGCACAGTGTACATATCTTACAACAAACTTAAACCCAGTTAACATAAACATAAATCACAATGGTTATAATAATAATAATAATAATAATAATAATAATAATAATAATAATAATAATAATAATAATAATTATAAGAATAATGCTAAATTAACGTAAAGTAACAATAAGCTAAACCACAGCACAGGGAATCCGATGTTTCGATCTTACTGATCGTCTTCATGAATAACAAAAATATAAAAGAAAATAAATTAGATAATAATAAAACATGACAAATGTTGAAACAAAACGTCGGCATCCAACATTAATAGGTCATAGTCTGTATCAGAATACACCAGCCGAGTCAGTACAGCATTGACTTTATCGGCATTGTCCATGCTTCTTTCTGTTTGTGTAGAATCAGCTGGACAACACATTCATCACCTATTACTCCGGCATGTCGGGTGCGTTGTAAGAGATACGAGAAATACCATCATGGTGTTAGCTCGATGAAGGAACATCTATAATTGGACATCCTACTGGTGTAGGACAAGCAATGCACAAGAGTTTGCAAACGTTGTTCAGGGGACCTATCCTTCATCGAAATAAATGGGCATCTCTGCACCTGAGCCAAACAAAGCACTACCTGGTTGGATGTTTGGTTGGTAGTTTGATCGGTTAGTTGGTTCTTTAGGTGATTGCCTGATTGGCAAGTTGTTGTTTGGTTGGTTGACTGACTGATTAGTTTTTCTTGTATTGGTTGGCTGCATGATTGGTTAGTTTGTTGTTTGGTTGGCTGATTGACTGGTTAGTTTGTTCTTTGATTGGTTGCCTGATTGGCTCGTTGGATGTTTGGCTGGTTGCCTGATTGGTTAGCTGGACTGATAAGTTGGATGTTTGGTTGACTGATTGCTTGGTTGGATGTTTGGCTGGTTGTCTGGCTGATTAATTGGATGTTTGCTTGTATGACTGATTAGTTGGATGTTTGATTGACTGATTGGTTGGTTGGATGTTTGGTTGGTTGCTTGAATTGTTAGTTGGCTCTTTTGTTGGTTGCTTGAATTATTAGTTCTATGTTTAGTTGGCTGATTGACTGATTAGTTGGTTCTCTGGTTGGCTGCCAGTATTGTCACTTTGTTCTTTGGTTGGCTGCCTGAATTGTCACTTTGTTCTTTGGTTGACTGCATGAATTGCCAGTTTGTTCTTTGTTTGGATGCCTGAAATGTCAGTTTGTTCTTTGGTTGGCTGCCTGAATTGTCAGTTTGTTCTTTGGTTGACTGTCTGAATTGTCAGTTGGTTCTTTGGTTGGCTGATTGTGAATACCACTGGAAGAATGTGTGTTTTAACTCTGACGTCTGATCAATCGGAGTGAGATTTTTGCTAAGATGTGTCTCCTAAGCCGGCACCAAAGTCTCATTTTCATGTGATATTTGCTTCAGAGCGGCTGGCTGAGTGGCTAGAACGTTGGATTCTCCTTCGGGAGACCCAGGTTCGAATCCTCGGTAAGGTGTGGAGTTATTTTCTGTCGGAGGCAAAAAGAAAACCCTAACCTGCACAGTTCGCGGCGACTGCACTAGCCAGGCGGCCTTAATTCCTCAGACTCAAGACCCCTCTGCCTACACCTCAAGATACTATATTGGCAGTAAATGGCAGTTTTATATGCTTCAGAACTGGCCTTCTTCTCTTAAAGTTCATTAAACCAGGAGATGTTCAAGACCGGTACTGAAACTTTCCATCTACGGAGAGGTAAAGCAGAATGTAACCAAGTTATGATACAGTAACTACACCACATAGGATTGGTTGGGATTAGGCCGAGGTGGGTAATGTCTCATCAACAGGATTAAGGTATTTCATTGTCACCAAACCCCCAACCATTGCCCCGAGGAAAGTCTACGTACAATTAGGTTGTCATGTGTTGATTGTCACACTCAAGGTATCAAGCAGAAGGAAAATCAGAAATGATGAAATCATAACCCTAGCGGGGTTATAGCAGCGCTAGATTTGATTAGAAAACAGAAAGTTAAATGGTTCGGCCATATAAGTTTTTAACCAACTGACAGTATACTACAATAAGCAATGATTACAGTACAAATGGAAACAGAAGAAGAGGCCGTCTATGTAAACTATGGACAGAGGGAAAATGAGAGTCCATGGGAATATCGATATATGAAGCCCATAAACGGGCACTCTCCTGCTGCTTATGCTTCACCTCGACACGGTAGGTACAAGAGGAACACGATGCAATGGGATCATGCGATTGTCATACAAATCTTTATAACATTGCTGCTATTGTGGTTTGTATTGACCATGTTCTTTTTCTTTCTGGAAGACAGTTGTGCTCTCTGATAAACCAAAGTAACGCATTCAATCAGCTGAATTATGCTTCTTGTTTTCATTAATCTTCAGGGGTTTGTTTCTGAAAATGTCTCGTACTCATGTTGTCTTCTTCAGGCTCCAGGCCTGGAACAGACACCGTCGATCACGACTCTCCAATTATTTCTGTCATTTGATATTTATATGATGTTAGCGTTTCTTATGCTGTTATTTGGTACCCAGATGTTTAAGATTTCCACATACAATCGTTTCTCTCTGCTTCTCTTGCCAGTTATTTCCCCATAAACAGCTAGTTTTTCTGTCCCACCTCTTCTGTTGTTATTTAGTAGTTAATTGCATATCCTTTACAGGACGTCGCAGTCAACCACATCATTATTTGCTGTTTGTGATCTCTTGCAAGTTTATGTCATTGCTTCTGAACTACCGTCACCCATATCACTTTATAAACAAGCCAGCGCAAGGCGGCCTACTGCCAAATCGCCCGCAGCTGTGATTCGAACGCGGTATGCGGGATTACGAACTGTAACTCCTTCGCCACAGAGAATATGTAGTAGTCGTAGTAGTAATGTTAGTAGCAGTAATTTTACTAGTATTAGTAGTAGTAGTAATATTACTAGTATTAGTAGGTCTAGTAATAGTACGGGTATAGTAGTTGTAGTAATAGTACTAGTATTAGTAGTTGTAGTAATAGTACTAGTATTAGTAGTTTGTAGTAACAGTACTATAATTAGTACTAGTATTAGTACTTGCAGTAATATTAGTACTAATATTAGTTCAGTTCAGTTCAGTCGCGGTTCCAACATCACAGCAACGGGTCATCCCCACTTTGCTCCGTTCCTGTGCCAGTGAATATGACATAACTTGTTCCCCACTGCCCCATGTGACAAGTGGAAAAGACAGGAGTCTCGACAAACAGCAGCCCGCTCAGGCACACTGTGCATAATGCCGCCACCAGAATGTCACCACAGAAGTCTTGTCACGAACATGGAGGTCACGAACATGGAGGATAAGCAGAGTAAAACGGTTAAGGCCTCTGGAGTGTTTATGCTCGTGGCCATCGTTTGCATTCGCATTTTCCTCATGTTGGACTGGTAGTACTAATATTAGTAGTAGTCATAGTAAAGAACCCTTTCATATACCTTAAGTCCTCTTGGACATGTGGCGCTAGATTCATATTTTTATTGACCAGTCGGCACACGAATTGATATGGTCAAAATCTCCCGGCTCCTTCACATCTCAAGTCATTTCCAGGTACTGTTGCTATGCCTCATGTAATTTATTTCTAATTTCCTTACGAGTTTGATGTTGCTTTTACCAGAAGTAAACATTCATGTTTCGTTTGTGGAAATGCAGTCGTGGGCAATTTATTTTTGCTTGGCTTACGTACGTGTGTGGGAAATAACGCATACATTACACGTGTACACTTTAATGAAAACATTTCTGCCAAACGCGTGGCAGTCTTCAATAATCACGAACGAACGAGCGAATTTTATTTTCAAAGGATTGAGAATTGGGTTTTCAGGCCCGTCTGATGTCAGGTGGGCCTGTGTCACAAATTGGGGGGCGCAGGAACGTCTTACATTCGACCCTTCCTACCACTTATCTTTAGTATATCAAATTATATATTGCGCATGTTACATTCACATAGACAGAACATTGTCAAATGAATGCCGTGAACATAAATAATACATATTACCATATTATGATAAGGAAGGCAGGCATACGCGCACACACACACACATACACACACACACACGCACACACACACGCACACACACACACTTACAGACACACACACACATACATATATATATATATATATATATATATATATATATATATGTATATATATATATATACACTCATCGAATAACTCACAATTACACACTCCTTTGCATGCACATATACTCACTTACATTTACGCATACATACATTCTCTCTCTCTCTCTCTCTCTCTCTCTCTCTCTCTCTCTCTCTCTCTCTCTCTCTCTCTCTCTCTCTCTCTCTCTCATGCGCCCATATATCCTCATTCACACATAACACAAAGTAAACACATACATATCACACAAACAATAGACACACCAACATACACACATGCAATCATGCATACACGCAAACACACAATCACACATACATAAATACAACCTTATGCATATACATACACATACCTACCTACCTACCTACATACCTACCTACCTACCTACCTACCTGCCTGCCTGCACACACACACACACACACACACATACATACATGCATGCATACATACATACATACATACATACATACATACATACATACATACATACATACATACATACATACATACATACATACATACATACATACATACATACATACATACATACATACATACATACATACATACATGCATGCATGCATGCATGCATGCATGCATGCATACATACATACATACATACTCTCTCTCTCTCTCTCTCTCTCTCTCTCTCTCTCTCTCTCTCTCTCTCTCTCTCTCACACACACACACATCTCGCACATTAACACACACATATATTCACACTAACAAACATTCACTCATTTATAATACGCCCTCTTTCTCTCTGTCTCTATCTCTGTCTCTGTCTGTCCGTCTCTCTCTCTCTCTCTCTCTCTCTCTCTCTCTCTCTCTCTCTCTCTCTCTCTCTCTCTCTCTCTCTCTCTCTCTCTCTCTATAATGTCCAATACTTATTTATATAAACTTATGCAAACACGCACACTCCACACAATACCTCTCACTAACATACACACGCTCACTAGCACACACAAAACCTCTCACTAACATACATACACCCTCACCCACACAATATGCAGAGACATAGGATGAAAAGAGAGCTAACATAACAGAGGATAACAAAAACAATAGACCGAAATATGCGTAATTCAAGTAGCAACTGGTGGAAAAATAAAACACCCTGCAAGAAAGCACTCTTAACACCGACAAGTTTAACAGTAGGGAAAAATGGGTGCTCCAGTTTGAAAAATAAAGATGGTGTGTTCATCCACAGACAGAATCGTATCTCTATCTCTTAATTAATCAATCAATAAATTAACCTACCTACCTACCTACCTAACTACCTACCTACCTAACTACCTACCTACCTAACTACCTACCTACCTACTTACTTACCTACCTACATACCTACCTACCTACCTACCTGCCTGTCTGCCTGCATGCCTGCCGACCGACCTACCTACCTACCTACCAACCAACCAACCTACCTACCTATCTACCTACCTAAATTCTTAATATATGTCTACCTGCCTGCCTACCTGCCTGTCTACCTGCCTGCCTGCCTGCCTACCTGCCTACCTATCTATCTACCTACCTACCTCCCTACCTACCTACCTACCTACCTACCTAAATACTTACTATATGTCTGCCTGTCGGCCAACCTATCCCTCTATCCCTCAGCCAGTCATTCAGTATGTCAGTCAGTCAGACTGTCTGTGTGTGTGCCATTCAGTCTGTATCTTTTGCGGCTTGGGCAACAGCAGGTAAGCCACACCTTAACGAAATAACTGAAGTCCAAAATCGAAGAGTGTGATCACAACTAGAACCATGAAAATAACACCTATTAATATACTGGAAGAGATCACATGTCTACAACATTTGCAAGGTAGAAGAGATAGCAGGGCCCAGGAACAAGTAGAACAATTGAAAAGACTGAAAGACCACTCCATGTATCAGAGATTTAGTGGTCTTGAAAGCAGTAGACTAAAGCGAAAAATTTTGCAGAATCTGTTAAAAAAACAAAACATAAACGCAGATCCAATGCTCATTATAGCAACAGCAAAACTCATTACTGACAGAAACAGATTTCCTTCCAGCTAGGAGACAACAGCGTCTGGCTGAGATGATATAAAAAATTCCCGGTGCTTAGAAAAGAACACCCAGAATGAATTAGAAAGAAGAAAAACAATCATAAACTACACAGGAGAACATTACAGAAGCAGCACCTGTATATACACGCATATACAGATGTATCAGCAAGAAACTGAACAGAGAATGTAGGTGGAAGGATTCTTCGGAATCTAAAAAATAAAAGCATAAACATAGACAAAGAAGAACATATTCAGTAGCTACTGGTGATGTCTGTAGTAATTCAGAACAGAGAGAGGCCTTAAAAAGAAGAACATTATCGAAGCTGTACATGTAGGCATGCATATAGAGACGGATCAGGAAAAAAACAACACAGAAAATTGAGATGGAAGTTATTCTCCTTAGTACCAAATAAACGGAAAAAGAAGATATATTCAGTAGCTACTGGTAAGTTCTCAAGTAACTTCAGAGCAGTGACAGAGGCTTTAAAACGCGAATCAGATATTACTTTGTTCACACAGAAAAATAAAGAGAAACAAATAGCTCTCGTTACAGATGCAACGTCAATTGTTTTAATGGAAGAGCAGAAACGATGCATAATTAGCAAACCTAAAGCACTACATAACCTATACTGTTAGAAACCCAAAACGGTTTTAATACAATGGATTTCTTATCATTGCAACATATCCGGAAATAAAGAAGCAGACAAATTAGCAAAGGAAGGTGGAAGACTACCTCAACCGAATATAAACATAGCCTATAATGAGGTCCTTGGAGCGGTAATGAGATGGTCCAAGACTTATCCTAGTGCCAGGAAATTGCACGCTAAAGACTAAATGTCATGGCAGTGCAGACCAGGCCCTAAGCCTTAGTAGGCAACTGGTCTAGGATGGAAGCTCCCACAGTTAGAGCATTGCTTTGCTGATCCGGCAGCTTCTGCTGCTTGCGTTGTTCCAGAAGTAATGGTGTTACCTTTCCTTTGGAGTAAACTAGACAGGTCGAGAGAGGGATCATGCTGCATGGGCAACACATGGTTTCTACAA
This sequence comes from Cepaea nemoralis, assembly GCA_014155875.1. Taxonomy (NCBI): domain Eukaryota; kingdom Metazoa; phylum Mollusca; class Gastropoda; order Stylommatophora; family Helicidae; genus Cepaea; species Cepaea nemoralis. The sequence goes on from JACEFZ010012226.1 coordinate 440,900, forward strand.
TTCAGCCCAGGCTTTGTGCTTATGGAGAGGTATAACTCAATCCCTGGTCCCCGCCATGGGTTGTGGTTATTATGCCTTTTTTGAAGCATAGTGTAACAAATTATCATCTGTCATATGCAGGGTGTCATGTAAAGTAAAATAAATCACAAACAACCAATAAATGCTGGGGCTGACTGCAATGTTCTATAACAGACATGCAACCAAATGTAGAATGAATTCCACCTCAGCAACACATCAGTCAATGAATGTCAAATGCCTTATTCCGGGAGTCTAAGATCAGTTTATTTTAGTTAAGTTTAGTCGACGGATCAACATCAAGGCACACGTAACCCATAAGTGCTCCTTTCTACTCCTAAATCAAGCCTGTGTCCGGAGAATCTCAGCTCAGTGCATGAACACCGTAGCACCGGCGAGGATCCTGAAATAATTTGGGTAGATTTTTAACTCGAAATTTTGCCCGGGCAGCGCCGTTTGGCTACTTTTTATTTCGATTTCCAACTGCCACGGGATGTTTTACGTGCGCAACAATACACACGGGAGCCGATCTCACTACCCAGAGACCAGGGGAAATTTCGTTACTAGAAGACCACGTGAAGAAAAAAAAAACCCGGCCCTCACCGGGGGTTGAACCCGGGACCTCCAGCACTCAAGGCGGACATTATATCTCGAGACCACTCAGTCCCTTGTTTTACCGACGTCCCATACAATGGAAATCAACGCAACACAGTGTGCTTCCAAATCACCATCGGTTTCCTCTTCTTCTTCTTTCGTTCGCTTGAAATATGTCTATAACTGCAATGTTGTCTCTTGTATGAATTTAACTGTCTTTTTTTTTAGTTCATTCAGAGGTCCATATAGTTTATATTTCACATGTGCACATGGCTGATTCACCAATCTTGAATTTTATATACACGTGGTTGTGTAATCTATTATGTCCTGTTCTGAGGCGCAGAATAATGACTTGTTCTGGTGTGTCCAAAATGTGGTAGTCATCTTGAGCAGGGTTTGGTGGCTTTCAGACTGATTTGATCATTCTTTTCTTCTGGTAGTATGTAATGTGCACATCAGGCTGTTCTTCTTTTGCTCATTCCTTAGCCAATCAATCAACTCTGTCGTTTTCAGCTATTCCACAGTGGTATGGTATCCACTGTATGGTGACCTTATGCTGACTGCTAAGTTCTGAAAGTAGTGTCCTTAGTACTGGCAACTTCCCAGACAGGAGCACCTAGAGTACTGATTTTGCATCTGTCAATAACACCACAGGTTGTGTACCATGGCTGGTATTTAGTAATTTCTCTGTTGCTATCTTTCAGCATCATATTTATGGCAGTACTTTCCTGTTGGTACTCTGGCTGTGTCCCTAGTGTTATTTGGGTACTCTATGTACACTCCCGATCCTCCATTTCGAACAGCATTGTGTGCTGACCCATCTGTGTAGAATCGGATCCAGAGGTCCTGTGAGTATTCTTCATCAAGGCAGCTGAGAGTGGCTGTTCTGCGTTTTACACTGTTCTGTTCTTCCTTGTCAAATATTACTCTCACTTTTGTCTGGATTTGTAGTGATAATCTATGTTCATCTTTCCATGGAGTTCGTTCTGGAATAGTTGTCAGTGGGATACCAACTGTGGGCAGATCGGTGGTTTCTCAGCAGAGTCGTGTGGCTTGGTGGATAAAACTGCTTCTTTTCAACAGCCCCATAGATACGTTTTCAAATCTGTTCTTCATAGAGTGGCCTGGCAAGCTGAGGAACGTTTCTGCGTGTATTAGCCGTTTCGTATCTCTGCGCTCTGTGAGTGCTTGTGTCCTCTCCATCTTCTCCATCTCCACTATAGGGGTTGATCTCATCCCTCCTGTTGTGGCTCTAAATGCTTGATTTTGCACCTTGTCCAGCTCTAGTAGTGTGGTTTCTGATGCTGTCCGCCCTCGGCTGATTTCAAACCCCTCGACTCAGTATGACGGGGAATTGTAAAACGGAGTCTCACTACCTCTAAAACCACCTCACCGGTTGGTATTCAGTCTCGCTAGTGGTTAATGGAAGACTGAAAGTAATAGTCAGAACATCGTTACTCCGAAAACATAAAACAGGGAGTCTAATATCAGTCAAAAAGAAAATAAATGTGGTTTTGTATGTAATGAGTCACTTTAAGTGCACACGGATATCTCCGTAAACTCCCCAGTCTCTTCCTATAGATCACATATAGAGAATCTCAACACAGTGGGCGAACTCCGTAGCACTGATTATGATGTATATAAGAGAATTACACAAGTCATAGATATTCATGTTGTGTGTTTGTTTGTCTCAATGTGCAACTTTGCCAAGGCAGAGATCAATTCTGCCGCCTATTTTCTATTGCAAAACTGCAGGAGGACGTAGAACACGGTAGAGCGCACATACATATTCTCCTAGTTGTTCGCCCGTATTCGTGAAGGCTAAACTTCCAATCCACCACCCTAGAATCAGCAGGGGAGTAAACCACCCGCAGATTCATTTTGTGTGTGTAAAAATCTACACTATGATTCAACCGGCTGTGTGACGAAGGGGTACGAATGCAATTGGCAATCCTGCATACCATGTTTGAAACACAGCTGCTGGTGATTTGGAAGAAAACCGCCTTGCGTTAGTTTCCATTTAATGGTATGAGTGCCAGTCGTTCAGAAAGCAATGGAAAACCACTGAACGTAAACTTGCTCAGGAATCACAACTGGCAAAAAAAAAAAAATGTTTGAGTTGACTGCTACGTCCAGTAAAGGATATGCAGCTAACTTTTTAAACAGTATGATTCGTTCCCAGTCTGTTAGAATCAGAGGCGAATATTGTAACTCTAAGCTACTTCTTCTTATTTCTTCTTCTTCTTTTTCTGCCTTTAATCTCTAATAAGATGAAAACGAAGAAGAAGAACGAGAAAGTATCATTGTAATATATCTATTAAGAGAAAAAACACGAGATGTATATGAAATAAGTAACAAAGCTGATGTTGGTATAAATTATGAAAAGTTTCGCATATGAACTTTTGCAGGAACTTGTCATGGGAATAAACTTGATGATTAAATTAACTTGACGGGCAATCATTCACGTCGTGGGTTTGTCTAGTTCACATGTGTAATTCGTTATCCATGCTGTCTTTTATGTTTATCTGATATTTAATGAACGAATACACACATACACTCATACACAACATACATACACACATACATACACACACATACACACATACATACATGCATACACACATATACACACATACACATATACACAAACACACACACACTTACACACACACAAATACACACACGCACACACACAGAGACAGTAGATTGTCTGGCATACTTCGCGGTATCTCGTCATACTGCAGAATTCATACAACAGAAACGGAGGTCAGCTTGGCCGAATGGGCAAGAACGCTCGTTCTTAAATATCCGGTGTGCTGATGCCGGGGTAGCGGGTTCTACCCCTACACCGGTCAGTTGGAATAACATGTAGACGCCTGATGGCGAGGTAGCGGGTTCTACCCCTACACCGGTGAGTTGGAATAACATGTAGACGCCTGATGGCGAGGTAGCGGGTTCTACCCCTACACCGGTGAGTTGGAATAACATGTAGACGCCTGATGGCGAGGTAGCGGGTTCTACCCCTACACCGGTGAGTTGGAATAACATGTAGACGCCTGATGGCGAGGTAGTGGGTTCTACCCCTACACCGGTGAGTTGGAATAACATGTAGACGCCTGATGGCGAGGTAGTGGGTTCTACCCCTACCACCGGTGAGTTGGAATAACATGTAGACGCCTGATGGCGAGGTAGCGGGTTCTACCCCTACACCGGTGAGTTGGAATAACATGTAGACGCCTGATGGCGAGGTAGTGGGTTCTACCCCTACACCGGTGAGTTGGAATAACATGTAGACGCCTGATGGCGAGGTAGTGGGTTCTACCCCTACACCGGTGAGTTGGAATAACATGTAGACGCCTGATGGCGAGGTAGTGGGTTCTACCCCTACACCGGTCAGTTGGAATAACATGTAGACGCCTGATGGCGAGGTAGTGGGTTCTACCCCTACACCGGTGAGTTGGAATAACATGTAGACGCCTGATGGCGAGGTAGTGGGTTCTACCCCTACACCGGTGAGTTGGAATAACATGTAGACGCCTGATGGCGAGGTAGTGGGTTCTACCCCTACACCGGTGAGTTGGAATAACATGTAGACGCCTGATGGCGAGGTAGTGGGTTCTACCCCTACACCGGTGAGTTGGAATAACATGTAGACGCCTGATGGCGAGGTAGTGGGTTCTACCCCTACACCGGTGAGTTTGGAATAACATGTAGACGCCTGATGGCGAGGTAGTGGGTTCTACCCCTACACCGGTGAGTTGGAATAACATGTAGACGCCTGATGGCGAGGTAGTGGGTTCTACCCCTACACCGGTGAGTTGGAATAACATGTAGACGCCTGATGGCGAGGTAGTGGGTTCTACCCCTACACCGGTGAGTTGGAATAACATGTAGACGCCTGATGGCGAGGTAGTGGGTTCTACCCCTACACCGGTGAGTTGGAATAACATGTAGACGCCTGATGGCGAGGTAGTGGGTTCTACCCCTACACCGGTGAGTTGGAATAACATGTAGACGCCTGATGGCGAGGTAGTGGGTTCTACCCCTACACCGGTGAGTTGGAATAACATGTAGACGCCTGATGGCGAGGTAGTGGGTTCTACCCCTACACCGGTGAGTTGGAATAACATGTAGACGCCTGATGGCGAGGTAGTGGGTTCTACCCCTACACCGGTGAGTTGGAATAACATGTAGACGCCTGATGGCGAGGTAGTGGGTTCTACCCCTACACCGGTGAGTTGGAATAACATGTAGACGCCTGATGGCGAGGTAGTGGGTTATACCCCTACACCGGTGAGTTGGAATAACATGTAGACGCCTGATGGCGAGGTAGTGGGTTATACCCCTACACCGGTGAGTTGGAATAACATGTAGACGCCTGATGGCGAGGTAGTGGGTTATACCCCTACACCGGTGAGTTGGAATAACATGTAGACGCCTGATGGCGAGGTAGTGGGTTATACCCCTACACCGGTGAGATGGAATAACATGTAGACGCCTGATGGCGAGGTAGTGGGTTATACCCCTACACCGGTGAGTTGGAATAACATGTAGACACCTGATGGCGAGGTAGTGGGTTCTACCCCTACACCGGTGAGTTGGAATAACATGTAGACGCCTGATGGCGAGGTAGTGGGTTCTACCCCTACACCGGTGAGTTGGAATAACATGTAGACGCCTGATGGCGAGGTAGTGGGTTCTACCCCTACACCGGTCTGTTGGAATAACATGTAGACGCCTGATGGCGAGGTAGTGGGTTCTACCCCTACACCGGTCAGTTGGATTAACATGTAGACGCCTGATGGCGAGGTAGTGGGTTCTACCCCTACACCGGTCTGTTGGATTAACATGTAGACGCCTGATGGCGAGGTAGTGGGTTCTACCCCTACACCGGTCTAGTTGGAATAACATGTAGACGCCTGATGGCGAGGTAGTGGGTTCTACCCCTACACCGGTCTAGTTGGAATTAACATGTAGACGCCTGATGGCGAGGTAGTGGGTTCTACCCCTACACCGGTAGTTGGAATAACATGTAGACGCCTGATGGCGAGGTAGTGGGTTCTACCCCTACACCGGTCTAGTTGGATTAACATGTAGACGCCTGATGGCGAGGTAGTGGGTTCTACCCCTACACCGGTCCTGTTGGATTAACATGTAGACGCCTGATGGCGAGGTAGTGGGTTCTACCCCTACACCGGTCTAGTTGGATTAACATGTAGACGCCTGATGGCGAGGTAGTGGGTTCTACCCCTACACCGGTCTGTTGGAATAACATGTAGACGCCTGATGGCGAGGTAGTGGGTTCTACCCCTACACCGGTCTGTTGGAATAACATGTAGACGCCTGATGGCGAGGTAGTGGGTTCTACCCCTACACCGGTATGTTGGAATAACATGTAGACGCCTGATGGCGAGGTAGTGGGTTCTACCCCTACACCGGTCTAGTTGGAATTAACATGTAGACGCCTGATGGCGAGGTAGTGGGTTCTACCCCTACACCGGTCTGTTGGAATAACATGTAGACGCCTGATGGCGAGGTAGTGGGTTCTACCCCTACACCGTGAGTTGGATTAACATGTAGACGCCTGATGGCGAGGTAGTGGGTTCTACCCCTACACCGGTCTAGTTGGAATTAACATGTAGACGCCTGATGGCGAGGTAGTGGGTTCTACCCCTACACCGGTGAGTTGGATTAACATGTAGACGCCTGATGGCGAGGTAGTGGGTTCTACCCCTACACCGGTCTGTTGGAATAACATGTAGACGCCTGATGGCGAGGTAGTGGGTTCTACCCCTACACCGGTCTAGTTGGAATTAACATGTAGACGCCTGATGGCGAGGTAGTGGGTTCTACCCCTACACCGGTCTGTTGGAATAACATGTAGACGCCTGATGGCGAGGTAGTGGGTTCTACCCCTACACCGGTCTAGTTGGAATTAACATGTAGACGCCTGATGGCGAGGGTAGTGGGTTTCTACCCCTACACCGGTCTG
>JACEFZ010012226.1:452500-470000 GCA_014155875.1 Cepaea nemoralis
CCTTGTGATCCAGTCTTTCCAGATATTGATACTCCGACTGTTCAGCTGCACCCTCCACCCAACTCCAGAGCGCCTTTACCACAACTAATCAGAGTATAGAAACAGTTAACGTTAGTTGCATGTTCTTTTACAGGACGTTACAACCAACCTCAGCATTCAACATCTTTTGTGCCTAAATACGCAATTCTACATTCAGTAAGTTGCCATTGCTTTCTCAACTTCCAACGCCCCATATCATCGACATCAACGCAAAGAGATCTGCTTCCAAATTTCCCACAGCTCGACTCGGTATCTCGGGAATTTATAACACTGAACGCCTCACTATCTAGCAGTGCCAGTTAGTTCTGTATTGTAACCAGGTAAAGAACAATAAACACACAGCCTGGTACACTCCTTGACTTGTGGTAATCATGTTTGACATTTTTACTTCGTTATTTATATCCTGTTGCCCATAGCCAGTTCTATATCACCGATGTCAGACACATCTCAACCGCAGCAGGATATAACACTATATATTTAAAAAAACAGTAATGTTTTTTTTTTTTCAATTCCCGAGGACACACAATGAAATCAAAACACAGATAGATACAAGACCAGGGTCTTTGTCCACGTAAACAAATTGCAAAAAAATAAATAAATAAAATAAACAAAGGAAGAAGGTTGGGGGGGGGGGGGGTGGGGTAGGGGGGGGAATCTGTGAAAATAATGTAATAATAGCAACAAAAAAAAAAGCAGAAATAAAAAAGCATGAATAAAACCAAAAATTCGGACAGTTTGGGATAAATCCATTTGGTCAAGCTGACCTTTAGAAGACAACATCTCAGTCCAACTGACCGGTGTAAGGAATGAACTTCCGAACAAAGCGATCAGCGCACAGGAAGTTTAAGAGCGAGTAGTCTAGCCTTTCAACCACGTCGACGACTAATGGCAAACTAGTGAACGTAAAATTGCCCAGTAAATCAGAACAGCAAATAAGAGTGCCCGGTTAGTCACAATAGCCAATAGGAGCTCCTAGTAAGTCACAATAGCCAATAGGAGCTCCTAGTAAATCACAACAGCCAATAGGAGCTCCTAGTAAATCACAATAGCCAATAGGAGCTCCTAGTAAATCACAACAGCCAATAGGAGCTCCTAGTAAATCACAACAGCCAATAGGAGCTCCTAGTAAATCACAACAGCCAATATGAGCTCCTAGTAAGTCACAACAGCCAATAGGAGCTCCTAGTAAATCACAACAGCCAATAGGAGCTCATAGTAAATCACAACAGCCAATAGGAGCTCCCAGTAAGTCACAACAGCCAATAGGAGCTCCTAGTAAGTCACAATAGCCAATAGGAGCTTCTAGTAAATCACAACAGCCAATAGGAGCGCCTAGTAAATCACAACAGCCAATAGGAGTGCCTAGAAATCACAACAACCAATAGGAGCTCCTAGTAAGTCACAACAGCCAATAGGAGCTCCTAGTAAGTCACAATAGCCAATAGGAGCTTCTAGTAAATCACAACAGCCAATAGGAGCTCCTAGTAAGTCACAATAGCCAATAGGAGCTCCTAGTAAGTCACAACAGCCAATAGGAGCTCCTAGTAAGTCACAACAGCCAATAGGAGCTCCTAGTAAATCACAACAGCCAATAGGAGCGCCTAGAAATCACAACAGCCAATAGGAGCTCCCAGTAAATCACAACAGCCAATAGGAGCTCCTAGTAAGTCACAATAGCCAATAGGAGCTTCTAGTAAATCACAACAGCCAATAGGAGCGCCTAGTAAATCACAACAGCCAATAGCAGCTGGTGTTGAGCGGAACGACATGTAAAGAACGTGCAATGTTCAGACCGTGTCAAACAAATGAGTACAAAGAAACAAATAAGACACACAACGAACAAACACAGGGGAGTCTCCATGGCTAGGCGATTGCGTCGCCTGTCTCGCGCTCCAAAGTGGGTTCGATTCCGGGCCACGTCGGTCGGTTTACGAGAGCAATTTTCTAGGAGACTCATAAAGTCCCTCGCTGGAGCTACGGAGTTCGTGCTTTGTGCGACGCTTTCTCGGCAGGACGAGTTGCGGAAAGAGACCCAGACATTGGCGATAAAACACGGTGCATTTTCTGAACAAACACAAGGTACATCGCAAGCTTATTCATTCATGAACACTTCCAGGTATGTAAGACGTGAACGCCAGGGCCGTTTCTATGTAAACGTGACATAGTTACATCCGTCTCCTCGTATTGTTTACACAGTCAGTCACCTTACGTACAGCTAAATGTAACGCGACACTTGTCTTGTTGATAGTCTCTGTAATCCTTATGTCGGTGTATACTACCCAGCATTTCGTTGAGATAAATAGAGGAGGAAAAGGAGATACTCAAACTAAAGGACTGCTCAGTAATTCAAGGTAAATTATAAAGCATAAACATTACTTAAAACAGTGTTTCCCTTAGCCAAGAAACCACAAACAATAATTATATGCTGCGGTAAGCAATTTAAATTACTGTGGAATATGTATGTGTATGTGTTTCAGCCTAAAGAATATATCTTATTGCTTTAGTTTACGGTGTGTAAATTCTGCAGTATGCTCCTGGCGAAGATTCAGCGAAAGTTAGTTAGTTAGTCGACAGATCATCCTCATTGCACATCGAACCATTCAGTCCATAAGTGCTCGGATCCCCTCCTCAGCAAATCCCGCAACGTGTAGCGGCTAACGACACCAGTTCTGTGCTGGTTTATCAATCTTCTTTGGCTTTCTGCGTAGTGTTCTTGTTTGACCACACCTCTTTTAATTTGCTGTTCTCGCAATCTGGCCATGGTTGTAGGTTCACAGTCAACAATTGGTTCTCGCAAAAGTCTTATTTCTCGTAGAGCAGGGGTGGGCAAACTACGGCCCGCGGGCCGCATGCGGCCCGCCACCTGATTTTATGCGGCCCGCGAGGGCATTTAGGAATAAACATCTATACTTCGTTTTTAAGATATTTTGTCGAATTTTAAAGAATTTCATGTACCGTTATGATTATTTCAACATTTTTGATAAGATTTCTTTCTAATTATCAATTTTTGTAAACAGTCCTTGTCCTTCGTAATGTAATGTTTCTTCTTCTTCTTTAGTTCGCCTTAAATACTATAACTGCAATGTTTCCTCTTGTGTGAATTTAACTGTCCTTTTTAGTTCACTCAGCAGTCCATAGAGTTTATCTTCCACTGTCGTCTCTCTTGGCCAGAAGGTTAGCCTAGACATGTTGTAATTTGGGCAGTCTTTGAGTATGTGCTCTGCTGTCTGCGACGATAATCCACACGTGCACATGGCTGATTCACCAATCTTGAATCTTGTATACATGTGGTTGCGTAATCTATTGTGTCCTGTTCTGAGGAGCATAATAATGACTTGTTCTGGTCTGTCCATAACGTGGTAGTCGTCTTGAGCAGGTTTTGGTGGCTTTCTGACTGATTTGATCATTCTTTTCTTTTGGTGGTAACGGGCACATCAGGCTGTTCTTCTTTTGCTCCTTCTTTAGCCAATCGATCAGTTCTGTCGTTTCCGGGTACTCCACAGTGGGATGGTATCCACTGTATGGTGACCTTATGCTGGCTGCTAAGTTCAGAAAGTAGTGTCCTTAATACTGGCAATTTCCAAGACATCATTTCGTTTTCGTTGAGGTGATTTTCTTGCAAGCAACATACGCTTACCTTTTATTGGTCCAAGATGTTTTCTAGTTCTATTGTTTTGTTGCTGAATCCCTCCGCATTCCAGTGCATTAGTTTTAGTCTTTGTTTGGTATGGCCAGACGCTCTATTCTCAGGTCCCCTGGCTCCACAGAACATCTGAGAAGGACTTCCAGTAGTTGTGGTTGGACTCTTTCGAGGCATATGGCCTGGCACTGCACCTGCCTGGGGGTCCAAAGTAGGGCGAGCACCGTAACATTTAGCCGTAGTCGACATATTTCATTGCGCGTGATTGGTGGCATCCTGATTTCTGTGGTATGCCTCCTGGCTGGTTGCCTCTTTATTCATCACCTTTCCTTTGCTAGAGCAGACTGTGGTCTTACTCGAGTTTAGGTGTATAAGCACGCACACACATGTCTGCGCATGCACGTACGAGCATACACATCTAAAGCGTTCTGTATATTTCTAGGCGCCAGTGACTCGCCGCCGCCCCTTCTCCTGTTAGTTAAAACAGTTCCGCCACAAGAAGGCCAGAAGTTGGACTTCTGCTGCATAGGTGATGAATGCATGAGCCATTAGGGTATTTATGCAAGGTTTGGCGCTCACCCCAACCCGGCCCCTGGCTACATACAGCAACATTTGGAACCATGTTATGCTAAAATGCGAATTTATCGATTTTTATATAGAGAAATATTTATCGACATGAAAAATTTAATAAGGATGATTTTATGAAAAACAGATATTTCTCCGGTGAATAAAATGATTTATTTTGCAAGAAAATATTAAATTTAAAAGTCTTTTGCTGTTTTAAATTATTTCCACATTTACAATGTTCAAATTAATTTATTTGTTTTAGTAGTCTTGATATATTTCTGAAATTTATTCTGAGTTTACTACTTGTTTTCCGAATATTTTAATTTCACACACAGCCGGAAGTAGGTTTTGTTTTATTTCCGTTTTAAAGTTTTGTACAGTTCTAACTGTTCGAATTTTATTTAAAAAATGAGTGTCAATAACAAACGTAAGATTGACGATGAATGCCGTGTTTTTAATTATGAATGGACAACTAAGTACTGTTTTATAAAAGTTGGTAGCAAATCAGTTTGCTTGCTGTGTCGTGAGTCAGTGGCTGTCTTCAAGGAGTACAATTTAAAAAGACATTATCAAACAAAATATTCCGATTTCGGATACAATTTAACAACCGAAGTTAGGGAAAGGAAATGCCTTGAGTTGGTGAAACATTTAGGAGAAACGGTAAACTGTTTTCACTAAACAGTCTTGAATTCAAGATGCTGCAACTGAAGCTAGTCTTGTGCTGTCACACAGAATTGTAAAACAGAACAAGCCATTTTCTGATGGCGAGTTCATCAAGGAATGTTTGCTAGATTCAGCAAACATTATGTGTCAAAAAAATAAATAAAAATGCAAGTAAACAAATTTTGTGGTAGTCTCTTGCATTGGTTGAGAGTACCGATGTACATGATACTGCCTAATTATTGGTATTTATACGTAGAATAAACACTTCTTTCAAACTCACTGAAGAGTTATTGAGTGTTGAGTCACTCAAAGACACAACCACAGACCATGATATATTCAATGCTTTTACTAACTGTATTGAAAGAACTGGGTTAGTTCGGAACAAGATGGCAAGTGTTACAACTGACGGAGCTCGTGCTTTGCCTGGAAAAAATGTAGGTCTGGTAAAGTTGATAAGTGATATGATTAAAGCAGAATATCCAGACCACACATTATTACCACTTCACTGTGTGATTCATCAAGAGAGTCTGTGAAAAACTGTTTTGAATATCAAGCATGTTATTGACCCAGTTGTCAGTGTCATCAACCTCATCAGATCAAGAGGACTTAATCACATACAGTTCAAGGCATTACTTGACGATTTGAAAACTGAACAATCTGATGTCCTGTACCGCACCAGTGTTCGATGGCTGAGTCTCGGCAAGCTGTTGAGGCGAAGTGTGGGAAATCAGAGAATAAATAGTGATGTTCCTAGAGATGAAGGGCATTGAATGTGACTTTAATACTAATATTGTCAATAAAGAGTGGAAGTTAGACTGTATGTTTGCCATTGAAATTATGGAAAAGTTAAATGAACTGAATTGACAAACTTCAGGGCAATGGTGTGTTCGCAACATGAATTGTATGTAAATGTAAATCATTTCGGGCAAAACTCTCACTGTACTCCAGACAAGCAAGTGAAAAAGACTTTGTCACTCCCATTTGCTGAGACAAGAAACCATTTCTGGTAAAATGACTGAAAAGTACAAAGCCCAATTAGATGCACTGATTGAATTTGGATGGAGATTCCAAGATTTCAAGAACGTATCGCCACAGTTCAATATTCTCAGTTCCCCTTTCAGTGCAGAAGCTGATACAGCCACAGAGGATATACAGTTGGAGCTGCTTGACTTAGAAGCAGATCATGACCTGAAAGAGAAATTCAAGTCAGATGGTTTGCTGGATTTCTATGGATCTTTATCACAAGACTCGTTTCCCAACTTGAAAAACTTTGCAGCTAAACTTTTATCATTGTTTGGATCAACATACATTTGCGAACAAGCATTCTCTTAATTGAAGATCAACAAATATAAGAGTAGGTCTTTATTGTCGGACTGCAACTTGCATGCTGTCATGCGAATTTCAACAAGTAAACTTGCTCCAGATTTCAAGAATATTGTCAAAAAGTGCAAGCAGTTACATACATCTAATTTGAAATCAACAACTGTAGTGACAATGTAGTCGCTGTGTGTCTAAATTAAAGCCATTGATAGATAAGAAAGAATATTTGTTATAATAACATGTTATAAAATCTTGTTAACAAATTAGTAAAAGTTTTTGTCCATATTGTCAAATATAATGTATAAGTATATAAGTAAAATAACATTGCAATCATTATTTATTTATACTGCTTAATAACCACCCAGTGATATGCTGAAATCTGTATTTATAGCTATACCAAAAAGACCAGGAGCAATTGATTGTGAAGATTTTTGTACAATTAACCTTATAAACCATATCACTAAGCTTCTACTCAGAATCATAATGAGAAGAACCAAAAAGAAAATAAAAATGGAAATTAGTGAAGAACAGTATGGATTTGTGGAAGGAAAGGGCATAAACAATGCAATTTATACATTGCGGACACTAATAGAAAGATCAATAGAGAAACAGAGGGACATATATTTGTGCTTCATAGATTATACTAAGGCATTTGATAAAGGAAAACATGATGAACTGATTAAAATGTTGGAAGATATCAACACTGATGGAAAAGATTTAAGAATAATAAAGAATATTTACTGGAACCAAGTAGCCAGCAATTAAAATGGGAATAAAGAGGGTAGTTACGAACAGATAAAGCTAGGAGTACGACAAGGGTGTGTCTTGTCACCAGATCTTTTCTCCCTGTATAGCGAAGTAATAATGAGAGAGATCAAAGAGATGCCGGGAATACTAGTTGGAGGTTATAATATAAATAATATACCCTATGCAGATGACACAGTATTGGTGGCGGATAATTCAACAGACCTACAACAATTATTAGACGTTGTAGTAACAGAGAGTTAGTTAGTTAGTTAGTCGACAGATCATCCTCGTTGCACATCGAACCATTCAGTCCATAAGTGCTCGGATCCCCCCCTCAGCAAATCCCGCAGCGTGTAGCGGCTAACGACGCCAGTTCTGTGTTGGTTTATCAATCTTCTTTGGCTTCCTGCGTAGTGTTCTTGTTTGGCCACCCCTCTTTTAATTTGCTGCTCTCGCAGTCTGGCCATTGTTGTAGATTCACAGTCATCACTTGGTTCTCTCAAAAGTCTCACTTCTCGTAGAGCATTCAGAATGTCAGCCTGGTCCATGGCGCGTCCGCCCTCCACAGTAGCCTCACCTGCGAGCTTGTCAGCCCGCTCATTCCCTTGTACTCCCGCATGCCCTGGCACGAAGATGAAACTAATCTTTGCCAGCCGAGACCGCTTCAGAGGCAGCAACCATTCTCTTCGGATCGACCCCTCCTCTATCCTCTTGATCATGTTCATTGAGTCGCTAAGGAAACAAGCCCTAGTGAATGTCTGTGTCTCGAGCCATGTTATTGCTTTACTTACTGCCATGACTTCCATGGTCAGGCTACTTGTGGTTTCAGTGAAAGCACCAGAGTCCTCCTTCACAATTCTCCCTCCGGCCCGAGCTGTAAAGGCCCATGAGCTTCTCACATGTCGGACGACCGACCCATCTGTGTAGATGACCGCGTCACCGTCTAGCGAATTCTCGAAAATCAACGCTTGTACTTCAGCCTCAACAGCAGCCGGATTTTCTTGTCTGCATTTTCTATCTAGTTGGATGCAAACTGAAAAGGATGTGCAGAAGTCTGTTGGCACTTGCACCCACTCCTCGCCAGGTTCTAAGTCCTCAAGTGAACACACCTGTTGAAGAATGTCTTCGGCTTGACCCATCCACGACCGTCCTCTTTTTAACCTGCTGCCCTTCACCTTCCTAATTTCACTATGCAGTGGATGTTGTGTGTTTGCGTTAATTCTGAGGTAGGCGCGTGCCCTGCAAACTTGTATTCTCTCTTCAATGGTTGGAAAATCAAGAAGGTAGCGCATCGCCCTGCATGCTGTATCTCTTGTACATCCAAGAATAATGCGCATAGCTTCATTCTGTATCCTTTCCATCCTTTCTATCTGCTTATGGCTGAGAGTCAGGATTGCCATTGCATACTCCAAAACAGACACGACCAGCCCCTCGTACAGAAGACATAGATGGCGCTGCTCACAGTTTGCTGCCGCCATCACCCGCATCGCTGCCAAACCCCGCTTGGCCTTTGTTATCACCTGGTCTATGTGCACATTATAAGCTAAGGCTTCGATCAAACCGTATCCCCAGGTAATTCATTGCCTGCGTTCTTTCCACCGTCTCTGAACACAGCATTACAGTTGGTGTTGGATTGTTGACAATATGATTATTCAACGAGAACCAAGTCACTGTTGCCTTTGTTGGGTTGACCATTGCCCCAGCTTCATCACACCAAGTACTTATGTACTCTCTAGTAACAGAGAGTGCAAGGAAAGGACTCAACTTGAATATCAAGAAAACAGTAACAATGGTAATATCAAAGAAAATGGTGACACCAAAATGTGACATAGAAATAGAAGGGAAAATCCTTAACCAAGTTGATACTTTTAGATACCTAGGGGCATTTATAACATCAGATGGAAGATGTACAACAGAGATTAGGAGCAGAATAGGGCAGGCAAAAGCCGCATTTCATAAAATGAAGAGTATCTTATGCAATAAGTCACTGTCACTGAATGTAAGAAAGAGAGTGCTGAAATGCTATGTAGAACCAGTTTTGCTGTATGGCAGTGAATCTTGGAATGTAAATGAACAAATTAAGAAGAAATTAGAAGCAACAGAGATGTGGTTCCTGAGACGAATGTTGCGAATTCCTTGGACTGCCAGAGTAACTAACGACGACTGCCTGAAACAGGCTAATGAAACTAGAACATTATATACAACAATAAGACAGAGACAAACAGCTTTCCTCGGTCATGTGATGAGAAGAAAGGCATTGGAGAACATCGTAACAACTGGAAAGATCGAGGGGAAGAGAGGCAGAGGTAGACCAAGAGAAGTGATGCTGGATGGATTGAGACGGTGGCATGGAGGAATATCAGCAGCAGAGTTGATCCAGAAAACCAAAGACCGAGATCTATTGAGAGCCATGAACGCCTACGCCAGCCGGCACGGCACTTGATGACGATGATGATGATGCTTAATAACCTATAAATAATTCATAATTACTTATTGTGATAGGTTGCTGTAAGCAAAATGGACATTTTATACAATAGCTTTGCATTTGTCAATGCGGCCCTACGCACAAATCGTTTGCCCACCCCTGCCCTAGTCCACACTTACCCACTATGCATCCGTCCTGTTGATTTCCAACTTTGGCATTCAAGTCACCCCTTATGATAGTTACTTCAGAATTCTTGCATTTCTTGAAGGCTTTCTCTAAATCACTATAAAATTCATAAATGCTGTCATCACTACTGTCTGCTGTTGGTGCATAAACTTGTATGACGTTGACATCAAAAGGTCTTCCATTCAACTTCACCAGTAACACTCTGTCTGATACAGTCCAATATCCTTTGATCGATTTTGCTCTCTCTGTATCATTATAATTGCTTCTCCTCGCTGTTGTTTCTCTCCACCAGAATAGATTATTCTATATTCCTCAGATGTCATAATGCCCATTCCTGTCCATCTGATCTCACATATACCTAACAGGTTAATATTTAATCTTCTCATTTCATTCTTAATGTTATCAAATTTCCCATCCCCACTCATAGTTCTTACATTCCAAGTTCCTACTTTCAATGTTGATATTCTTTTGCACCCAGTCGCCTGATGACGGTCTGGAATCACCTGGTGCACATGACTACCCCTGCAGGGCGAGGCTGCTCCTATGGAGCACCCATTTACGCTGTTTCTCTGATTATCGATAAGACTGCAGTACATAATATTCTTGGTATCTGTAAAGAAGGTAGTTTGCCATTGCTTTCTTTCCTAGCAGTGACCATACTGGTCGATGACCGTAGCCAATGTCTCCCAAAAAAGAGATCCTCTGCCTACCTTCGTGAAACTGGAGACCATAACCTACAACTATCTGTCGGCTGCTCCTCAACTTCATCCACCACCTGCACACATGGCTTCACGTAACCATGATCGGAGGCTAAACGGGTACCCCACGTGGCCCAAGGGTGTCCCGTAGGCTAGCGGAGGGAAGGAGGCACCCATCAAGGCATTACTATCATGCTATTATATTTTAAATATTATCTAAGCAAACGTAATTGCACCAGCATTTGGGAGAGAGAGAGAGAGAGAGAGAGAGAGAGAGAGAGAGAGAGAGAGAGAGAGAGAGAGAGAGAGAGAGAGAGCGAGAGAGAGAGAGAGAGAGAGCTACTTGTTCAAATTGAATGAAATTTACAAACATAAATGACTTTCCTCTAAACATATTTATAAACATAAACCCCATAGACTTCCAAGGTCTTTCAGCGTTAATGTAAGTAAATTGTCTTTAAATTGTGGGTGGCCTTAAGAGGCCAGTAAAAAAATGTTGTTTCCCCACAGAGGGGAGCATACTCAGCAACCTGGAACGAAGTATCATTAAAAGTACAGTTTTATAATTTAAACGTAAACATAGAATTGAAAAAGTGAATCATAAAATGTAAGTAAATAAAGATTAAACAAACGTTTTTTAAAAATTTTAATATTTTTCTTCTCATGCTTGCAAATATATGACTTCAGTATTAATTGCTTAATTTCTCAAAGAAGAATAAAGGAGTTTAATGTTAGTTTTTGGTATTATATCTAGGTATACCATTTTCATTTTCAAATTCTAGTAATTTCCCTTGTATCAATATTAGATGTTTATGTCCCCCTACCATGCGCAGACTGCTACTGCAACCACAGATTAATCTTAGGCAATTTACATATAAGGTAGACCAAGAAGACGGTGGAGAAATAATATATATACAGACCTACAAGCACTTGGAATCAACGACTGGCAAGAGAAGGTCAACCAGAGAGACGAATGGAGACGGATTGTATCTGCAGCAAAGAACCTCAATGGCTCGGAACGCTGAAGAAGAAGAAGAAGAAGAAGAAGAAGAAGAAGAAGAAGAAGAAGAAGAAGAAGAAGAAGAAGAAGAAGAAGAAGAATTTACATATACACTTAAAGAAAGTCAAATATACAAATAGAAACGCAAAATTTGATCTACAGGCACTGAAGAGTGAGGAGATAAAAGATAAATTCAACGTAGAGGTAAAGAACAGATTCGATGCATTGTCCGATATGGAAATATTATTTCAAAACGTCAGTGACCAATTGGAAATATAAAAGAAATCAGTCAAGAAGCTGCACTAACAACAATGATAATCCCAAAAATAAAGATAATAGGACGCAAGAAATGGATGATGGAAGACATCTTAAAACTCATGGAAATAAGAAGAAATAACAAAAATAACAAGGAAATGTACGAAGAGCTTCACAGGAAAATTATAAGCTATGCAAAGAGGCAAAAGAAACATGGCTTGAGGAAAATTGCAAGGAAATTGAAAACCAACACAACACCCAGAATACCAAATTAATGCACACAAGAATTAATGACATCACTAACAAAAGAACACACACATCAACAGGTTGCCTAAAAACCAAAGATGGCAAAATCATAATAGAAAAAGATCAGATTTTACATGCGTGGTCAGATTATGTGAAAGGCCTTTATGATGATACAAGAGAAGAACAATATGATCATCAGAATAATAATGAAGGACCATCAATTTTGTTTGTCGGGGTGTTTTTCTTTTAGAAATCTAGCAATTCCGCAGAGCCGTCTCCCTGGCGAAGGTGTTAACGATTTTCTCCGTAATCCCGTATATCCACGTGTGGGGAAACAGCTGCGCGAGATTCGGTAGGGAATCGGGTTGCGTTGGTTACTTACAGGGGTATCTGAGATTGTCGCTCAGTAAGCAATGCAAAATACTCTGCGTAATCTTGCAAAGACATCAACAACAGCGGTAAAATGCTGTTGTTGACAGCGATGTAAATAGGATATGCGAAAAAACAATTCCGCTGAATGCTTGAACATAAGTGTAGTGATCACTCAAGGCATTACTAACATGTTATTATGATATTTGAAATATTCTCTAAGCAAACGTAATTGCAACCAGAATTTAGGAGAGAGAGAGAGAGAGAGAGAGAGAGAGAGAGAGAGAGAGAGAGAGAGAGAGAGAGAGAGAGAGAGAGAGAGAGAGAGAGAGAGAGAAGAGAGAGAAGAGAGGAAGAATGGGGGGGGGGGGGGGAAGAACTATTTGTAATGTTTGTCAACATAAGCCCCATAAGCTTGCACGGCCTTTCGCCAGTGCGAAAATAAGTGCACGCAGGCCCTGATTGTGCCAGACCAGGTTTTGTCCTACTCACTTCGCCTGTTAATCGTCATCTCTCTCATTCCTATCACCTAGGACAGGAATGGGCAAACGACGGCGCGCGGGCCGCGTGCGGCACGCCACCTGATTTTATGCGGCCCGCGAGGGCATGTAGGAATAATAATTTTTACTTCGTTTGTAAGTTTTTGTTTTGAATTTTAAAGAATTTCACGTACCGTTATGATTGTTTCAACATTTTTGATAAGATTTCTTTCTAATTATACATTTTTGTAAACAGTCCTTGGCCTTCGTAATGTAATGTTTCTTCTTCTTCTTTAGTTCGCCTTAAATACTATAACTGCAATGTTTCCTCTTGTGTGAACTTAACTGTCCTTTTTAGTTCACTCAGCAGTCCAGAGAGTTTATCTTCCACTGTCGTCTCTCTTGGCCAGAAGGTTTGCCTAGACATGTTGTAATTTGGGCAGTCTTTGAGTATGTGCTCTGCTGTCTGCGACGATAATCCACACGTGCACATGGCTGATTCACCAATCTTGAATCTTGTACACATGTGGTTGCGTAATCTATTGTGTCCTGTTCTGAGGAGCAGAATAATGACTTGTTCTGGTCTGTACATAACATGGTAGTCGTCTTGAGCAGGTTTTGGTGGCTTTCTGACTGATTTGATCATTCTTTTCTTTTGGTGGTAACGTGCACATCAGGCTGTTCTTCTTTTGCTCCTTCTTTAGCCAATCGATCAGTTCTGTCGTTTCCGGGTACTCCACAGTGGGATGGTAACCACTGTATGGTGACCTTATGCTGGCTGCTAAGTTCAGAAAGTAGTGTTCTTATTACTGGCAATTTCCAAGACATCACTTCGTTTTCGTTGAGGTGAGTTTCTTGCAAGCAACATACGCTTACCTTTTATTGGTCCAAGATGTTTTCTAGTTCTATTGTTTTGTTGCTGAATCCCTCCGCATTCCAGTGCATTAGTTTAAGTCTTTGTTTGGTATGGCCAGACGCTCTATTCTCAGATCCCCTGGCTCCACAGGACATCTGAGAAGGACTTCCAGTAATTGTGGTTGGACTCTTTCGAGGCATATGGCCTTGCACTGCACCTGCCTGGGTGTCCAAAGTAGGGCGAGCACCGTAACATTTAGCCGTAGTCGACATATTTCATTGCGCGTGATTGGTGGCATCCTGTTTTCTGTTGTGCGCCTCTGGCTGGTTGCCTCTTTATCCAGCACCTTTCCTTTGCTAGAGCAGACTGTGGTCTTATTCGAGTTTAGGTTTATAGGCACGCACACACATGTCCGCGCATGCACGTACGAGCATACACATCTAACGCGTTCTGTATATTTCTCGGCGCCAGTGACTCGCCGCCGCCCCTTCTCCTGTTAGTTAAAACAGTTCCGCCACAAGAAGGCCAGAAGTTGGACTTCTGCTGCATAGGTGATGAATGCATGAGCCATTAGGGTATTTATGCAAGGTTTGGCGCTCACCCGAACCCGGCCCCTGGCTACATACAGCAACATTTGGAATCATGTTATGCTAAAATGCGAATTTATCGATTTTTATATAGAGAAATATTTATCGACATGAAAAATTTAATAAGGAGGATTTTATGAAAAACAGATATTTCTCCAGTGAAAAAAATGATTTATTTTGCAAGAAAATATTAAATTTAAAAGTCTTTTGCTGTTTTAAATTATTTCCACATTTACAATGTTCAAATTAATTTATTTGTTGTAGTAGTCTTGATATATTTCTGAAATTTATTCTGAGTTTACTACTTGTTTTCCGAATATTTTATTTTCACACACAGCCGGAAGTAGGTTTTGTTTCATTTCCGTTTTAAAGTTTTGTACAGTTCTAACTGTTCGAATTTTATTTAAAAAATGAGTGCCAATAACAAACGTAAGATTGAAGATGAATGCCGTGTTTTTAATTATGAATGGACAACTAATAACTGTTTTATAAAAGATGGTAGCAAATCAGTTTGCTTGCTGTGTCGTGAGTCAGTGGCTGTCTTCAAGGAGTACAATTTAAAAAGACATTATCAAACAAAATATTCCGATTTCGGATACAATTTAACAAACCGAAGGGAGGGAAAGGAAATGCCTTGAGTTGGTGAAAAATATAGGAGAAACAGCAAACTGTTTTCACTAAACAGTCTTGAATTCAAGATGCTGCAACTGAAGCTAGTCTTGTGCTGTCACACAGAATTATGAAACAGAACAAGCTATTTTCTGATAACGAATTCATCAAGGAATGTTTGCTAGATGCAGCAAACATTATGTGTCCAGAAGACCAAAAAAAACAACCAAAAAAACAAAACAAACAGATCTGACAACATTACTTTATCCAGGAGAACTATGGTCAGACGTGTTGATAAGATAAGTGACAATGTTATGCATAAACTTCAAGATGCAAGTAAACAATTTTTGTGGTAGTCTCTTGCATTGGATGAGAGTACCGATGTACATGATACTGCCCAATTATTGATAGTTGTACGTGGAATAAACACTTCTTTCAAACTCACTGAAGAGTTATTGAGTGTTGAGTCACTCAAAGACACAACCACAAGCCATGATATATTCAATTCTTTTACTAACTATAATGAAAGAACTGGGGTAGTTCGGAACAAGATGGCAAGTGTTACAACTGACGGAGCTCGTGCTTTGACTGGAAAAACTGTAGGTCTAATAAAGTTGATAAGTGATAATATTAAAGCAGAATATCCAGACCACACATTATTACCACTTCATTGTGTGATTCATCAAGAAAGTCTGTGAAAAACTGTTTTGAATATCAAGCATGTTATTGACCCAGTTGTCAGTGTCATCAACCTCATCAGATCAAGAGGACCTAATCACATACAGTTCAAGGCATTACTTGACGATTTGGAAACTGAACAATCCGATGTCCTGTACCACACCAGTGTTCGATGGCTGAAGTCTCGGCAAGGTGTTGAGGCGAGTGTGGGAACTCAGAGAAGAAATAGTGATGTTCCTAGAGATGAAGGGCATTGAATGTGACTTTAATACTAACATTGTCAATAAAGAGTGGAAGTTAGACTTTATGTTTGCCACTGAAATTATGGAAAAGTTAAATGAACTGAATTGACAAACTTCAGGGCAATGGTGTGTTCGCACATGAATTGTATGTATATGTAAAATCATTTCGGGAAAAACTCTCACTGTACTCCAGACAAGCAAGTGAAAATGATTTTGTCACTTCCCTTTGCTGAAACAAGAAACCATTTCTGGTGAAATGACTGAAAAGTACAAAGCCCAATTAGATGCACTGATTGAAGAATTTGGATGGAGATTCCATGATTTCAAGAACGTATTGCCACAGCTCAATATTCTCAGTTCCCCTTTCAGTGCAGAAGCTGATACAGCCACAGAGGATATACAATTGGAGCTGCTTGACTTAGAAGCAGATCATGACCTGAAAGAGAAATTCAAGTCAGATGGTTTGCTGGATTTCTATGGATCTTTATCACAAGAATCATTTCCCAACTTGAAAAACTTTGCAGCTAAACTTTTATAATTGTTTGGATCAACATACATTTGCGAACAAGCATTTTCTTCCTTGAAGATCAACAAATCTAAGAGTAGGTCTTTATTGTCGGACTGCAACTTGCATGCTGTCATGCGAATTTCAACAAATAAATTTGCTCCAGATTTCAAGAATATTGTCAAAAAGTGCAAACAGTTACATACATGTAATTAGAAATCAACAATTATAGTGACAGTGTAGTCGGTTTGTGTCTAAATTAAAGCCATTGATAGATAATAAAGAATATTTGTTATAGTAACAAGTTGTAAAATCTTGTTAACAAATTAGGAAAGGTTTTTGTCCATATTGTCAAATATAATGTATAAGTATATAAGTAAAATAACATTGCAATCATTATTTATTTATACTGCTTTATAACCTATAAATAATTCATAACTTATTATTGTGATACTTATTGTGATAGATTGTTGTAAGCAAAATGAACATTTTATACAATATATATATATAAACAAACAGCTTTCTTTGGTCATGTGATGAGAAGAGAGGCATTGGAGAACATCGTGACAACTGGAAAGATCGAGGGGAAAAGAGGCAGAGGCAGACCAAGAGAAATGATGATGGATGGATTGAGACGGTGGCATGGAGGAATATCATCAGCAGAGTTGATCCAGAACACCAAAGACCGAGATCTGCGGAGAGCCATGAACGCCTACGCCAGCCGGCACGGCACTCGATGATGATTATATATCTATATATATATATATATATATATATATATATATATATATATATATATATACTATATATATATATATATATACATGCGGCCGGCCAATAGCTTTACATTTGTCAATGCGGCCCCTACGCACAAAAAGTTTGCCCACCCCTGTCGTAGAGCATTCAGAATGCCAACCTGGTCCATGGCGCGTCCGCCCTCCACAGAAGCTTTACCCGCGAGCTTGTCAGCCCGCTCATTTCCTTGTACTCCCGCATGCCCAGGCACGAAGATTGAAACTAATCTTTGCTAGTCGAGACCGCTCCAGAGACAGCAACCACTCTCTTCGGATCCACCCCTTCTTTATCCTCTTGAGCATGCTCATTGAGTCGCTACGGACACATGCCCTAGTGAATGCATGTGTGTCGAGCTATGTTATTGCTTTACTTACTGCCATGACTTCCATAGTCAGGCTACTTGTGGTCTCAACAAAAGCACCAGAGTCCTCCTTCACAATTCTCCTTTCGGTCCGCGTCGTAAAGGCCCATGAGCATCTCACATGTCGGACGACCGACCCATTTGTGCAAATGAGAGCATCACCGTCTAACGAATTCTCGAAAATCAACGCTTGTACTTCCTCTTCCACAGTAGCCGGATTTTCTTGTCTGCAT
>JACEFZ010012226.1:475000-512500 GCA_014155875.1 Cepaea nemoralis
GGGTCTACTTACTTTATAAAATGAATTTTAGAAGGGTGAGACGTACAGAAACGTAAAGTATGAAGGGAAAAACAAAACCAAGTAATCAGTTTCTTGTATTAAAACGCTATCTTGAAATAATCTTCATTCCCCCTCCCCCCTCTCCCTGGAACCCAAAATTCCCCCCTTGGGGGGGGGGGAGAAAAATTTCCCTACCGGTTGAGAACCACTGGTGTAGAGGGAGGAGGGGTTTGGGGTGAGTTGGGGAGTGTTATGTTCCACAGAAGTTGAAAACGACAGCACCAGCAGCAACAGTAGCAACACCACAGCAGCCCAAAGATAGAAGAAGAAGAAGAAGAAGAAGAAGAAGAAGAAGAAGAAGAAGAAGAAGAAGAAGAAGAAGAAGAAGAAGAAGAAGAAGAAGAAAGAAGAAGAAAAGGAGAGAAGAAGAATAGAAGAAGAAGAAGAAGAAGAAGAAAAGAAGAAGAGAAAAGAAGAAGAAGAGAAGAAGAAGAAGAAGAAGAAGAGAGAAGAGAGAAGAAGAAGAAGAAGAAGAAGAAGAAAGAAGAAGAAGAAGAATTAGAAATAATAAGCTCTTGATCTATCTGAGATACAGTTGGACTAGGCATCCGATAAAATGTAAACCACACGTGTAATGATTCATCATCATCATCTTCCACTTTTGCCGTCATGCGTAGTGGGTAGGAACAGATGGCGCGCCATTGCTGATGGGTGGCATTGAATAGCGTCATTCCATGTGATTGTACAATGTCTTTGATGTCGTCAATCCGATTTCTTCTCGTGCGCCCTCTTGCTTTCCTAGTAGATCTTTTTTGATGCAGATCCACTGCTGGTAGATGATTGTGTTGCATTGCCACGAAATGGCCAAACCGTTTGATATTCTGTCTTCCAATATATATGGCACAAGGTGTTGATCCCACTTTCTGTCTGATAACATCATTTCTTACTCGGTCTCGAATAGTTAAATTGGCAGCTCTCCTCAAGCATATCATCTCGCAGGTGTTGATTTTGCGTAAGTGTGTAAATGTGATTTGGATAATGTCCAAGTTTGGTAGCGTAGGATTGGTGTGAAAATGTTATTTATTATCTGTCATTTTGCTGACATCGACATGTTTGCATGTGTCAGTATGGGCGTTAATTGATATATAAGCGTAACTGCTTTTTGACCTGTGTTTACACAAGTAACGTATTATATCAATACCCTCCCATGTGTATAAGTACGTTAGTTCGCTGGCCCGCATGTACAGACGGATGATATGTGTGTAAGTGTGTGTATGTATATATGCATGTATTTGTGTATTTGTGTATGCACGTAGCTGTCTGTATATGTGCGGAACACATGTGTATATATCCACCTCTCTCTCCTCTCTCTCTCTCTCTCTCTCTCTCTCTCTCTCTCTCTCTCTCTCTCTCTCTCTCTCTCTATCTCTCTCTCTCCTTCTCCCCCTCCCCCTCTCTCTCTTTCCACCCCCCCTCCATCTCTCTGTCTCTCTTACTCCCAACTCCCTCTCTCTCTCTTTCTCCCCCTCCCCTCTCTCTCTCTTTTTCCCCCTCCCCCTCTCTCTCACTGTCTGATTATTCTTAAATAATAGACCATTATTATTTACACCTAGAAATCAGCGTGGCCGCAGTGCTTTATAATCTTGCCCTCAAACTCCCGCTGCGCTGACGACAGGGTGTTAGGTTTCATCCACACACAACCCTTTGAATAAAGGTGCACTTTTAATGACTGGAAGAGAAAATATTGCCGTTCGAAATTTTGTATTTACCTATTATGTTGCAAGAACTCCACAGAGGGCGAATACAAAACTTGGAACGGAAATATTTTCGAAAACTGCACAGTCATTACATAAACACCTTTTACTTGATTATCGTTTTCTCATTTAGAAAGCAATGACAAGTTACTGAGCGTAAAATTACCCACTAAAGCAGCCCACAGTTGGCATTGGCGTTGAACGCAACATTCTGCAAAATACATGCAACGTAAAATAAAAATGTACAACTTCACTCCAGTGTAGAAGAGGATAACCCGAGGACACGAACGATTGCGCTATTACTACAGAGAGACAATTCTCGCTCTAATAGTTACCTAACTAAGGGGAGTTAACCAAAGGAAATAAGAAAATACCACATTAACAGTTGACTTTACCAAACTGAAACAGCGGAAACATATTTATGTGGTTATTTATATTCTAAAGTACATCTGCCTAAACCATATTTATGTGGTTATTTATATCTAAAGTACATCTGCCTTTAATTTACCAGATGTGGCTAGTGCGTACTCATCTACATTTACATGCGTGTTCAGCATGACACGTACATAAAGTAACGAGATGTTTGTTATTTGCTTATCAATTTCTACGTTCAGTAGTTTGCCATTGCTTTCTGAACGCCCAACGTTCATACCATCATAAATCAATGCAGTCTGCTTTCAAATCGTCTGCTATTGACTTCGAACCCTCGAATGAGTATCTCGGGGAATTGTGTAAAGAGTTCACTGATACTAAACCACAGCATTTGCAGTAATGAACCTAATCTTGTTTAGCTTCATCCAACTCTTCATGTAATGAACCTAATCTAGTTTAGCTCCATCCAACACTTCATCTTCTTTCGGCCTGGGTCACTAATTGAGACACACTCCGTCCTATCCTTAGCTATCAGCTCCTCAAATGTCTTATACATTTATTTGGCAATGTTGTTTTTCTGTGTGAATGTAACATGAATAATATATAATTAATGTACGGAAGGTGAGCAGTTGGAAGGGCCGAATGTAAGACGTACCTGCGCTCCCAACTTGTCTCATCTCATCTCATCATGTTCCTCTTGTACCTTGCGGTGTCGAGGTGAAGTATAAACATAGTGAGAGTGCCCTATTATGGGCTTCATGTATCGATATTCCCATGGACTCTGCTATTCCCTCCGTCCAACGGATAGTCTCTGTAATAGTAACGTGGTCGGTCTCTTCCTCTGTTTCTATCTGGTCTGTACATCATTGCTTGTTGTGGTATGCTGTTGAATGGTAACCTACTTGCATGGCCAAACCATTTAACTTGCTGCTTTCTAATAAAATATATTGCTGTTATAACCCCGACTTTTGTCCCAATTTCTTCATTTCTGATATGATCTCTTCTTGATACGTTGAGTATTCTTCTCAGAATTTCTCATTTCACCCTTTGAAATTAAAGTTTGTGCGTTCGTCTTCCTTCCCCACATTTTTCATTTCGATCTCTTCTTTTTTTCTGTGGTTTTAGGGCTACATTTATTTCTTTTGCACTGTGGATTCCAGTCAAAAGCCTTTCTAGTTGAAATCATTTCTTAATTAACATGGCAGTCCGAGTAAAGTGAAAGAGGGAAAAGAAGAAATTTTGCACAGACATTGAAAGGGAAAAATTTCCCTTTTGTAGATCAGCATGGCAAGCTAATGCGTGGTGGCCACATTATCAATACATGTTGTCAGTGAAGCCGCATCATTTTTATTCAAATACCATCGAACTACAAGTACATTGCCAAATTTATTCAGAAAAAAAAAAATAAAAAGCCAGTATTGCTAGCACAAAGCACTATATACATTATATATTAAAATAACATTGTGCCAACGGATTCGGGCTGATGAGCGCAAAACGGAGGGTTTCAAATCTTATCCTAGTCGAGGAAATGCGACCAGGCCCAAGCCTTTTTTGCAACTGGTCTAGGATTGAAGCTCCGACAGGCGGACAGTTAGAGCTTGCTTTGCTGATCCCGGGAGCTTCTGCAGCTTGTCTTGTTCCAGACGTATTGGGGTTTCCTGTCCTCTAGTACCTAGACAGGCCGAGAGAGGGATCATCTACATGGGAAACACATGTCTCTAAATTCAGCCCAGGCGTTGTGTTATGGAGAGTATAACTCCATTTTACAAACTATGGTCTGTCGAGAGGGCAAGGTGCCAGTCAGTCAGTCATTAAAACATAATTTAATGATACAGGTTAAGACGGGAAAACATCATTGTCTTCCAATTAATATGTTTTGAGTGTTCTAAGTAATGCTCAGTGTTATATTTATTATTCTTTGTACCGATGCCCGGTAAACATTAGAAGCACGTCTTGCACTATGACAGACTACTGTGTACTATCTCCTACCCATAAAAGACGAGCATCGAAGCATTGGGGAAATTGAACTTGTCGCGGCCCCCAATTTAAAACCAAAAACACCGCAACGGCCCACGGGCCAAAATTTTTTTACACACCTGCTGTGGGTGATTTATATTAAAAATTAAAAACAAACATGATCTGTTCCATGTCTGTCCGCTACATCCGGCTTTCAGAGGTTAGCCAGCCCAGTGTGTTTTCCTGCCTGGTTGGCTGATCTACACCGGCGCCAGATTTTCTTGCCCCATGGGTATTACTCATCATCATCATCTAGTGTCAGACCATATCCCCCAAGACAGTCTTTCAAAGTTCTCTAGCCTGATGTTCTGGCTCTGTTGCTGTTATGTGTAAATTTCTATCTCCTCTGGAGTCCATCTACGTTGTGTTCTTCCCCCTTTTTCCGTTTCCCCGTTCACCTCCCCTAAAATTGCTTTTCCAGACATTCCTTTCTTTTTATATGCTGACAGCTTAACATTGTTTTAAAGTCGTAATAAACAAACTTCTTGAATTCACAACAATGTATTCCATTAGTGAGATTAAACACAGAAGCACCAAAAAATAAGTTGCACGATTTATTGCCTGGCACATTTAGCTGCACCTCGTCAGGTGTACACTGCAGAGTTATATATCACATGAAGTGAATAAATGAATTATACTTCAGCTGAAACAATTAAAACACATAGTCGCAGATAGTGATCAATGGGGAGCATTGTTAAAAAAGAGTATGTTTTAAAATTTGGGATTCCCCGTGGGGGGGTTTAAATAAAAAATATTACCAACCCTATGCTGATCTACTTACCAACCTAGTCCAAATCTACCCCCCAAACCCTAGGCCTAATCTACATTACCAACCTTGACTAATCTACCCCCCAAACCTATCATAATCAAATTATCAACAGGCTAATCTAATTATCAACCTAGGCCTGATCTATATTATAAACCCTAGGCCAATCTACATTATCAACCTAGCCCAAACTACATTAAAACCCTAGGCCTATCTACTTATCAACCTAGCCTAATCACATTACAACTGCCTAATCTACTTTCAACCAGGCCTAATCACATTATCAACCTAGCCCGATCAATAACCAACCAGGGTGACTAATAACTATAACAGAGTAGGACTAACGAGATCTGTTGGTTTTTATACAAACAAGCTTTATTTCGTCTTGATGACAACTTCTACAAACATGGCGTCCTTTCAGTTCCAGGCCCAGATGTTGACTGCCCCTTAACAACCAACTACGTCACGACTTGAGCATCTTTCTTCCCATTCTCCCCTGATGCTCAAGCGTGCTGTAGTTTTGCCCACCCCATATACCTATACTGCTACACCTTCCTATGTTTTTCGAAAGACTTTTTCCCTTAAAAAGTCTTTCCTCCCAATCCCCTTACTCTATTCCCTATTCCCCCTCTTTCCTTACCTCCCACACTCCTCTAAGCTTTCCCAAAGCAATTTCATTTTAAGTAAAACCATCTATTCGTAACTCTTTCCCCTGCCATATAGTAATCCACTATATATTTCTTGTTCGTTCTTTGCTCCACAGGGTTCCTATAGAAAATATATACATCATAAGAACAGCTCGTATAAATCGTTATCGTATACCTGACATTATGAAATTCTTCACTCTCTCACAACATAGGATGGACAGCAACAATGTAGTTAGAAAAAGCAAAGAAGGGGTGCGCACCCAGTGAAAAGAAACCAGAATGAATAGTCAACATGATCACATTTACATAAAGTAATGAATAGTCAACACAACCACATTTACCTCCCTTGCCAATAAAAAAATTTTTTGTAAAATAATTTTTTAAAATACATCTTATGAAATAGATCTTTGTTCTCTATAAATCAAGTTGACATAAGTTTTCTCAACATTTATATATTCCACATTCATATTGCCAACCACAATCTTGTCTATATTTCCGTTACCTCTTCTTTTACCACGAGCCAATGTTCATATTCCATGAACATTTTTAATTTAATTAACGCTGGTTTTTCACAGCTCCTATATCTTGCCCCCACACATCCCATAATCTGCTTCCTTGTCCACCTATATATATACCCCAGCTTATATGCTGCCATTCACAGTCATATACCCAACCTTATATCTTCTTCTTTGTGAATATATGTGTCTCTCTATTAGGCCCTTAGTAGTTTAATTACTTCTTTTCTGAACGAAGGGTCTTAAATAAAGCCCCATGTATTTTCTCTATTCTAGCCAACACCATAACTATTTGAAAACTAAACTTACCTAATTAAATTTACTAACAAGGTAACCTAATACACAATACAACTTATTTAAATTATGAGTTAAGCGACATAAAATCAAAACAGAACATCATACCCCTCATATTAACCAAAGATATCAACTCATTCAAAGAAAAACACATTTTTAAAATAATATTACATGCATCTTATCAAATCATAAGAAAATATTCTATTACTACCTATCACTACTGGACACTTTTACGGACCAATAGTTTGTACTCAAAAACCTAAGAACACAACAACCCTATTCAAATAACAACAAGCATTTCACAGGACCAAATCAAGCAAAAAAACATATTATATATGAGGCATTAAAACTCAGACTCAATAAAACAATTGTCTTCTCGCTAAAGAGAAGGTTTTCAAAAAAAAATATAACTCCCTTAAAATTACTACGTACAGTGGCCCATCAACCTTGGCCTCCCATACGAACTAACGTAACGCATATCTATTTATACAAGTCATTCCAGTATTTTTATGAGCGAGAAAACAAAACACTTCACTGCCACGTATGTATATCTGTTAACTACAGACTAATTTCTTAACTTAGAACAATATCTGTTCTCTCTACACACAAAAAAATCACTAATCAGCAGCGAACGTACTATCATTGATTCTCTATTCCTCACAATTTTCTGTCTTTTTCCAGCCTAACTTTTAACACATCACAATGTCTGGAATATCATCTTAAGCAAGCACTGTAACTACAGGCCAACTCACTTTATCCAATGTGGCATTTCAATGTACCAGCCGTCATCTATCTACTAATTAACCTGTGGCTCGGCACACCAATTGTTTCCCTTGGATTTGTACCAAACATCACTATAACTTCTTAATCATTACCGTTAAGCACGGTATTTCTAGCACCAATAAAACCCTGTCTATTGTCTATTTACTATAGAGTACATCCACCTACTGTACCAATATTTAATTTGTCCAATCCACGAAAACTCAAGAAGTAGAAACATAAACTCAACCAGCAATTCCATCACAGAGAGAAAAAATATATATACCTCACTCGAACCTACCTCTATATTAGTTATCTCGATGCTTAACTACTCCTCAAGACCATTTATGAAAAGTATCCATAGAAGCCTTTTCCATTTCCACCGTTTCATATACTTCCTCAAGTATCTCTTTCCTTTTTACACCATGAAACTTATATCTTGCGATCTGCAGTATTTTCTAATCATTTACTTCTTACTTTTCCACTTCTTCAATAACTCCAAGTTCCTTTGAATAAGTGCTATCTCCACATCAATATCTTCTTCTTCGTATAACTTATTAGTTTCTTCCATACTACTATTTGATTCTGACTTTTCATCCATTTCCTCTTCTTCACCTGTATGTCTCTCGCTAGCAGCCGCTAATCTCTTCCGTTCAATATCCCATCTAATTTGTCTATCATTATTTCTTAAGGACCTTTCTAGTAGAGGCATATCTTCACCGCTTGTTGAATAATCTCTAATTCTCCTCTGTCTTTTCACCTCTCTTTCTCTTTGTCTATCCATTCTTCTTTTCGTTGCTTGTCTAGTATTCTTAAATGGAGCACCTATTTCCTCTTCCATACTATCATAATGACTCTCATTCACATTTTCTTCTTCTACCGTTTTCGGTATTGTCTGTTCTTGAGTATCATCGTAAACTGGAGTTGTTATTAACTGCTTTTGTGCTGGATCTTTTCTAAAACCTGGGGTTACTGTAGCTCCTCTGACGACTTGTTCATCTAAATATCTAGTGTCTGAATAATAATTATTATTATAATTATTATTTTCCCTCTCATCATCATCTCTTCTTAAGTGTTCCACGTGTGCCCTTGCCACATGTCCCGTGATCTGGTTCTTGATACTATACGATACATTTCCTAGCTTTTCTAAAACGTAATAACCTGGAACCCAACGAGCATCGAACTTAGAGTTCCTTCTATGCTTCTTGTAATAAACTCTATCACCTACTTTAAACTCCTGCAATTTTGTATTCACGTTCTTGTACTTTTTCTGTCTTTCTCTAGCTTTAATTATATTATTCTTTAGTCTTACGTGTGCCTTATGCATTTCCTGTATGATGGTCTCTTGAAAGTCTTCCCCCATATACTTCCGTCTTGGCTTTAACAGATTATCTATAGGTAGTACTGGTTCTCTCCCATGTATTAAATAGAATGGTGAAAATCCCGTGCTCTCATTTTGATTTGTGCGTATAGCGCTAAGCGCTGGTCCCAAGAATAAATCCCAATCTTTTTCATGTTCATTGACGATCTTTGCTATGATATCATACAATGTCCTATGTTGACGTTCGTTCCTAGCATTTGAAGAAGGTCTATAGTATGAGGTCTTTATATGTTTTATATTCAAATCTTTTAATAACTTTTCGAACTTTTTATTTACAAATTCCCTACCATTATCCGTAAGAATACTTTGTGGGCAACTAAATCTTGGTACGAACTCTTGTAAAAAAATATTAATGACAGTATCTGCGCTCTTATCTGGGATTGCATAAACTTCTGGCCAAAGACTGTAGACGTCTACTATATGAATTAAATACACATTTCCTGACAATGTTCTAGGGTGAGGACCCGATATATCTAAACTAATTTTTTGCATAGGAAACTGAGGAATATCTGTATCTTGTAAGGGACACTTAATTGTTTTCATATTCCTTAACCTGCATCTTTCACACGTATCTACATATTTGCAAGCAGATTTAAATAAGTTCGGCCAATAATATTTACTCATAAGTGCTTTCACCAATTTATCACGACCGAGATGACCATTCTCATCATGATATGCTTTTAAAACTTCATTTTCCAAATGTTTTGGAATATATTTCCTTAGCTGTTCGTTCCTTTCACACATATAATATAACTGTTCGTCCTCTTGTAAAACTATATAATTCTTCTTATATTTGTTCTCCTCCGTTTCTTTTCATTTCTGTTTTATTTGTAAGACTTTTGGATCTAATTCTTGTTCTTCTTTCATATTAAACTGTGCTAAATGTGGGTCTTCTGCTCTAGGTTCAGACTCTTGATCCGATGGTAAACTCTCGAACTCTTCTCTATTTATTATGGCAGAATCTAATATATTTACTTGCCAGTTTCGGTCGTCGATCTCTGGTTCACCTTCATCTTCTGTGTCTCCTGATGACTGTGGGTACGGAATCCTAGACAATAAATCAGCACATGTGTTAATCCTACCTGGAATGTATTCAATTTTCGTATTGTATCCCTGTAGATTCAATGCCCACGTCTGTATTTTCCTGTTCTGTACTGGAGCTTCTAACAGAGATTTTAAAGGCATATGGTCAGTTCTAATAACAAAATTTGCGTTATGTAAGTAGTAATTTAGTTTTTGCTAGAGCATAATGAATAGCATACGCCTCCTTCTCAATAGTCGCCCATTTCCGTTGAGACCTGCTAAGTTTATGAGACAAGAAATAAATTGGCCTTTCATTTTTAACCCCTGGTATTCCAGATTCTTTTCCTTCATATGGTTGAACCAAACATGCTCCTATAGCATTGTCCGAAGCATCTGTATATAATATTAACTGTTTATTCAAGTCTGGATGCGTCAATAGTGGTACCACTGTTAAGCTGTTTTTTAAAAACTCGAACGCTTTTTGACACTCATCATCCCACTTAAATCTAGCGTATTTACCCGTTAAATTCGTAATTGGTTCTGCTATCTTTGAAAACCCTGGGATAAACCGCCTATAATACCCACAGGTTCCTATAAACGCACGCACTTCTTTTACGTTAGTTGGAGGAGGTAATTCTTTAATAACTTTTATCTTGTCTTGGTCTGGTTTAATTCCGTCTCTATTTATAATATACCCCAAATATTTTGTTTCTGTCTTTAAAAACTGGCATTTACTAAGCTTCAACTTAACGTCATGTACTCTCAATCTGTCGAATACTAATCTAATATGTTTTAAATGATCCTCCACATCTCCTGTCGTAAATATCAGAATGTCGTCTATGTATGCTAATGCAAACTTTTGCATACCCTCTAATACCTCATTTATTAACAGCATGTAGTGAGACGGGGCCGTTCGAACCCCGAATGGCATTCGTAAGAATTCGTAAGAACCCATATGAGTACAAAAAGCACTCTTCTTTTGAGCGTCTTCCGACATCGGGATACACCAGAATCCTGATCTTGCGTCTAGCGTCGTGAAGAATGTAGAGCCATTAAGCAGCCCCAAAATATCATCAATTACCGGCAGTGGGTACGCTACATTCTTAGTGATTTTGTTCAACGCCCTGTAGTCGCAGCAGAAGCGACTCGAACCATCAGGTTTGGCCACGATTACTACCGGAGATGACCATTCTGATTTCGACCTTGTTATTATCCCTGCTTTCAACATATCTTCTATTGCCTTTTCAACAACTTCTCTATTTCTTAATGGAGTTCTATATGGTTTTAAACTAATTGGTGGATGGTCTCCCGTATCTATCTCCATTGTAACTGTTTTTGTCCTACCCAATTCTAAATCACTAATTGCAAACACATCCTGATTTTCTTTTATAAGTTGTTCTAATACTTCCTTATTTTCTGGCGGAGTTTTTAACTGTGCCAACAATTCTTGTTCTCTTGTCATTTTGTCTAGTGAATGTATTTGGGCTGTCTTTCTTCTGGATGGATGGATCAATTCATCCATTTGTACGTTCCCTCTTCTTCCGCGTCCGCGTCTGTTATTAACTCTTTCACTAGAAGTTTCTGAATAACTTGTTCCCGACATTTCTACTCTATCCGTTGCCAATATGTCACTAATGTTATGTTCTAGTTTGGCTATTACACATCCTCTGTATAATTTGATTTCTCTACCTGTGTTGTTAATAATCATCACTGGAAAGGTTAAATGTTTGTCTAACGATATTATTCCATCCGGAACTTCAAGACCAGGCTCATCAATAACTTCTTTTTGCAATTCAGTGATTCTAACTGTGTGTCCTGCCACATAATATGGGTTTCTCTTTATCTTCGCTTGTATCAAATTAACCGACTGTGGTTTAACGTCGTGGACATTTTAATTCTAACTAGTGCCGATATATGCATGTCTTCTTCCATATCTACATACACGTCCTTGAATTTTAATTTGTGTAAATCAAAGAAAAGTCTTACTCCGTTTTTTATTAAAAAATCTCTTCCTATAAGCATGTTTCTATTTAAATCTTTCACTACCTGAAAAAGATGTCTTACGTTAATCCCTCCTAATTTAAAATTGATCATTGTCTGTCCAATTACTTGTAAATTCTGTCCTGTAACAGGAGTGAAGATTATTATGACTTTTAAATATTCTACAATTTCTCATTATGTTATACAAAAAACTTTCTTTAATTACACTAACCTGAGCTCCTGAATCAATTAATGTACGAACTCTATATTTTCCTATTTCTATTATACATGAGCTATGATCTGTTTTATTTTCTGTAAACTGTTTGATTTCATCTAGTTGAAAGTATTCTCTACTCGTCCTACTATGCCTGTTATTAACATATTCTTTAAACCTTGGGACCTTATTATTTTCCCTCCTACCACAGGTCCTTTTTAATAGGTAGGGCGCCGGTTTTCCTGCGTTCTTGTACCTGTAAAATTCCTGTGTCTATCTTCAACATTCCTATTCAACCTGTTATTGTCATTTCTATCACAAAAACGAGAAACATGTCCGCGTTGACCACAAAACCAACAGACAATATTTGTGTTATTTGTGTTGCCTACTGTCCTCACTTGTAGGGTATCTCATATGTCTTCTTTCATCATAAACATTTCTATTTCTACCTTGTAACGTCTGTATACCTCCTCTCCTATTCCATCCGAACCTTGTTTGTCCTATCTCCATAGGCTCCTCAATCCTGTCTTCTCGACTAGTTCCTATTTCTCGTCCTGTTCTCAATCTAAATCTACGTCTCAAATTTTCTTCTTGTACCGCAATATCTACAGCTTGTGATAACCTTTCAGGGTTTTCTCTCATTAGCTTAAACTTCAATCCATCGGATTTTATGCCATCTACAAAAATCCCGACTAACATCCTCTCCACCTCCTCTCCTCGTACATTCTGTCCTAAGAATGCTTCTTCAGCCAGGTTAATCAACCTATCGCTGAACAATTGTACCGTCTCTCCAGTGTTTTGTTTAGACTGTCTCAACACCGAAAACGCATGTTGTGGATCCGTTATTTCCGCGTACTTATGTGCTAGGTCGTCCTTGAACTGTTCCCATGTCTCATCCACTCTAGCCTCTAACTTTCTTCTGATATGATCCGAAACCGGTTCTGTTGCCGCCTGATAAGCCAGTCTCATTTTCTCTTCATCTGATGCCGACACCAAATACGCATATTTCTCTATAGAAGTTACCCACTTTTTAAAATCTCTGGCTTGTCCACTAAACTTGACAATTTCAGTTGTCATTCCCTGTTGTTTTATAATCGTATTAAGTCTAGCTACCGCTGTTCCTACCCCTGTTAAAACTTGTTCCAATGGACCTTGTTCTGTCATGCTGAAATATTTCTATATATAACAATATAATCAATTTCACACTTGTAACCAGCTAAACTAACAATATGATCGTATTTAGTATACACAACAGAATTGTTCAATTAGTCAATTGTAGGTAAAATAATATTTAAAGTTCAGCAATTACCCTATTTTGCTCCCGATCCACGAAAGACGGACTCTTCTATGTTCGTTATCAGGTAGAATTCAAACGCCAGGAGTCTGTGCCAGTTGAAATGCTCTTCCAATCGAACACGCTTCAGGTATCACCAGGTAATTAGGGAGTTTCTTCTTCTCCACGTCTCAGTAACTTCAACCCCTGGTTGGGTCCCATCAAAGCGACGTCTTGAGAATCGGTGTAATTCAGGAAAGCGATAATTTCAGTAGGTCGGCAGCCCAATCTGCCTCCCCCACTTTCGAGAGTTCTTTAGCGGTATCGCTGCTGTTAACGAGCTTTCCATTTCTTATTATTCAAAAAGTCTCAAGGTCTGGATTCTGCGGCTTTTAGTTCGCTTCAGGCAATCTATCTTATCGAGAAGTAGACAACTGATCTGTTAGTAAAATGATATAAGATGATTTCTTACTATATTCGACTTGCCTTGAAGGTTTCTTTTTCATGAGCCTCTTATATCAACGATCCAGAAAAAAACGTGGCTGGTCTTTCTTCTTCTTCAGCTCAGCGAGATGATTACCACTGTACGGCAACTTATTCTGGCAAGCAAGCTGGCTTTCATACTTCAGATGACATCCTGATTCTTGACAGCTACAGGATTCTTGATAGCAACGAGGACTCTTGAAAAAACAATCACAGACAACCACCCCTAGCCGGGCTTTTGGCTGCTGTAATTCTCACAGATAACTTATTGGTCATTTTTCCAACTGCGCTTTGTTATGTTCAATACTTGTTTAGAACCGTGCCGAAATTCTGTCTCTGGGCAATCGACACAAACGGACCAAGGATCTTCATACTTTTTGAGCTACTTCGATGTATTATACAGTAGACATCGTTTTGAGACTCCGCAATGTTACTCAGTAGCCAGCATTTTGAGATTCCGCGATGTTACTCAGTAGCCAGCATTTTGAGACTTCGCGTTGTACCAGGCTCGAATCCTGTGTCGTGGGCACCAAAAATTCGTTCTATAACAAAGCAGGACTAACGAGTTCTGTTGGTTTTTATATAAACAAGCTTTATTTCGTCTTGATGACAACTTCTACAAACATGGCGTCCTTTCAGTTCCAGGCCCAGATGTTGACTGCCCCTTAACAACCAACTACGTCACGACTTGAGCATCTTTCTTCCCATTCTCCCCTGATGCTCAAGCGTGCTGTAGTTTTGCCCACCCCATATACCTATACTGCTACATAATCAACCTAGACCTGATCTATATAACCAACCTAGACCTGATCTATATAATCAACCTAGCCCTGATCTATATAACCAACCTAGGCCTGATCTATATAACCAACCTAGGCCTGATCTATATAATCAACCTAGCCCTGATCTATATAATCAACCTAGCCCTGATCTATATAACCAACCTAGGCCTGATCTATATAACCAACCTAGGCCTGATCTATATAACCAACCTAGCCCTGATCTATATAATCAACCTAGGCCTGATCTATATAACCAACCTAGGCCTGATCTATATAATCAACCTAGCCCTGATCTATATAACCAACCTAGGCCTGATCTATATAACCAACCTAGGCCTGATCTATATAACCAACCTAGCCCTGATCTATATAACCAACCTAGGCCTCTTCTATATAACCAACCTAGGCCTGATCTATATAACCAACCTAGCCCTGATCTATATAACCAACCTAGGCCTGATCTATATAACCAACCTAGGCCTGATCTATATAACCAACCTAGCCCTGATCTATATAACCAACCTAGGCCTGATCTATATAACCAACCTAGGCCTGATCTATATAACCAACCTAGGCCTGATCTATATAACCGACCTAGCCCTGATCTATATAACCAACCTAGGCCTGATCTATATAACCAACCTAGGCCTGATCTATATAACCAACATAGGCCTGATCTATATAACCAACCTAGGCCTTATCTATATAACCAACCTAGCCCTGATCTATATAACCAACCTAGGCCTGATCTATATAACCAACCTAGCCCTGATCTATATAACCAACCTAGGCCTGATCTATATAACCAACCTAGCCCTGATCTATATAACCAACCTAGGCCTGATCTATATAACCAACCTAGGCCTGATCTATATAACCAACCTAGGCCTGATCTATATAACCAACCTAGCCCTGATCTATATAACCAACCTAGGCCTGATCTATATAACCAACCTAGGCCTGATCTATATAACCAACCTAGCCCTGATCTATATAACCAACCTAGGCCTGATCTATATAATCAACCTAGGCCTGATCTATATAACCAACCTAGCCCTGATCTATATAACCAACCTAGGCCTGATCTATATAACCAACCTAGCCCTGATCTATATAACCAAACCTAGGCCTGATCTATATAACCAACCTAGGCCTGATCTATATAATCAACCTAGGCCTGATCTATATAACCAACCTAGCCCTGATCTATATAACCAACCTAGGCCTGATCTATATAACCAACCTAGGCCTGATCTATATAACCAACCTAGCCCTGATCTATATAACCAACCTAGGCCTGATCTATATAATCAACCTAGGCCTGATCTATATAACCAACCTAGCCCTGATCTATATAACCAACCTAGGCCTGATCTATATAACCAACCTAGCCCTGATCTATATAACCAACCTAGGCCTGATCTATATAACCAACCTAGGCCTGATCTATATAATCAACCTAGGCCTGATCTATATAACCAACCTAGCCCTGATCTATATAACCAACCTAGGCCTGATCTATATATCCAACCTAGGCATGATCTATATAATCAACCTAGGCCTGATCTATATAACCAACCTAGGCCTGATCTATATAATCAACCTAGGCCTGATCTATATAACCAACCTAGGCCTGATCTATATAACCAACCTAGGCCTAATCTACATTATCAACCTAGACCTAATCTACATTATCAACCTAGACCTAATCTACATTATCAACCTAGACCTAATCTACATTATCAACCTAGGCCTAATCTACATTACCAACCTATACCTAATCAACATTACAAACTATTCATAATCTACATTACCAATCTATTCATAATCTACATTACGAACTATTAATAATCTACATTACAAACCAATTTATAATCTACATTACCAAACTAGGGATAATCTACATTACAACTATTAATAATCTACATTAACAACCTATTTATAATCCACATTACCAACCTTTTTATAATCCACATTACCAAACTAGGGATAATCAACATTACCAACCTAGGCCTGATCTACATTACCAACCCTCCCAACCACCCATCTGTCGTATATCTGGTATCTATTGTGCATGTTATATTCACATAGAAAACAAAAAAAAACATTGTCAAATGAAAGCTGTGAACATAAGCAATGCAAGAAGACTGGGCTAGCTATATGGGAAAGAGGCCGAGGCATAACTATAGGCCTCTATTAATGTATAGTTTAAAAAATTAAAGTTAGTTGCATATCCTTTACAGCAAGTCGAAGTCAACCGTAGTAATGTTTTTTACTGTTTGTGATTTCTTGGCAAGTTTACGTTCAGTAGTTTGCAATTGCTTTCTGAACGGCATGCACTTATACCATTGTATAAAATACCAGCGCTAGGCGGTCTGCTTCCAAATCGCTCTCAGCTGCGTTTCCAACGTTGTATGCGGGATTTCTAATTGCATGTGTAACCCCTTCACCACTGCCTATTAGTTTACTGAAGACACATAAGACACTGTTTGGTTTTTGCTACCTCAAATCCACGTTGTCTATTTCTGATTTCTCCATTTATTTGACTTCGATGTCTTTTCATAATTTCTGTTAACGCTCGCTGGCTTTGAACTCAAGTGTAGTCCACACATTTACTACTTCCTCTAGTGCACTGGACTGATTTTTGTGTGTGGATTAGCTTTCCCTAATACCAGCGTTCCTCGCCATCAGGTGAACCCACTCCGACGTCAGAGGTACTTGTAATTTACGTCCCTAAGTCCAGAACGAGAAATAAACATTTTAGTTCAACTGACCGGTGTAAGGGATGAACCCGCTACCTCGGCATCAGCACACCGGATGTTTAAGAACGAGCGCTCTTATCCATTCGTTTTCCGTCTTCATATAATGATTGTGAACAATACCTTAGTCACCGAACTCCGTCATTCGGTTGACGAGTGTAGTTTTCTCGGAGACTATTGGGGGTCGTTGCTGGAGCTACGGAGTTCGCGCTCTGTGCGATGCTTTCGGTAGGCCGCTCTGTGGAAAGACACCGAGCCATATGGGAAGAAACCCGATGCAATGAAGTCGACCTTCTCGCATTTAAACCCCCTTTCTTATGTTTCTTATCCCCTTTACAGGAGGGTGCAATCAACTCCAGAATATATTGACTGTGATTAACTGGGCAAGGTTAGTTAAGTAGTTTGCCAGCACTTTCTGAACGGCCGACTCCTCATATGAAATCATCGCAAAGCTACCGGCTTCTAAATTTCTTGCAGCTAATTTCGCACCCTCGACTCAACAAATTGTTGTACATGGTGTATTCTTAATGACTGGGTTTTCAAAAAAATATTCATGTTCCAAGTTTTGCATTTACCTTTAATATTGCATGAGTTCACAGATGTAAATACAAAATTTGGAATGGCAATATTTTCAAAAACCCCACAGTCATTAAAATACACCTTATATGTCCTTAGCAGGATTGTCAGAGTCTAGGTAGTGCAGTGATGCAGTGACATCGTTACGCCCGCCAGGCGACTTAGTCCCCAGCAGGGATGCCGTAACTTCGTTACGCCGCCAGGCGAGTAGTAGTTACCTGCCTGCGAGGTTGCTGACTGACGAGACGGCCAGCGGTCAGGCAAGGACGACGCAAGACGCACGCATGCCTCGTGAAGCCACTTCAGGTGGGAGGCAAGTTGCGAGCTATAGGCAGAGAGCTCTGGGACGTGGACTCGACTGGACGCATGATGAGAGAAAGGCGTTGTGTGGTTTCTGTGCCTGAAAGTCGAGTGTCTGGACATCTTGAGAGATAGACTGTGAGCTGTATTGTGTATGTAAGTGTACTGAAGTGTAAAGTATATCTTGTAGTGATCATCGTACTGTATATGATCTGTAAATAAATCCATTGAACGTTGTGTCGTTGAGTCTCAAGTCAAATCACGTTGTACTTGTACTGTCTCACATGTGTTAGGTTAGCGAGCCAAGTTTAAGACCCTGACAAGGATGTTGCTATCAACCCCAACCCCATGATCATTTTCTAGATAATTTTACGTTCAGTAGTTTGCCATTTCTTTCTGAACGAGAAGTCAACGGTGACGTCCGAATGACTTGTTTAGGGATGGATCCTAATACTTCAGGATCAGCGCACCGAGAGTTTAAGCGCAAACACAATAAGCCCCATATAGAGCACTCTCGACACAGTATGACGGGGACAGTTGAAAATGCGCGTCTCACTACTCCCTAAGCCACAGCGACGGTTGATTTGGTACAGTATTTGGTACAGTATTAGGTGCAGTATTTGGTACAGTATTTGGTACAATACTTGGTACAGTATTTGGTGCAGTATTTGGTAAAGTATTGAGTACAGTATGTGGTACTGTATTTGGTATAGTATTTGGTATAGTATTTGGTATAGTATTTAGTACATTATTTAGTACAGTATTTGGTACAGTATTTGGTACAGTATTTGGTACAGTATTTGGTACAGTATTTAGCATAGTATTTGGTTCTGTATTTGGTATAATATTTGGTATAGCATTTGGTACAGTATGTAGTACATTATTTGGTGCAGTATGTGTTACATTATATATTACAGTATTTGGTACAATAGTTGGTACAGTATTTAGTACACTATTTTGGTACAGTATTTGGTATACTAAGTCACTGTCATTGAATGTAAGAAAGAGAGTGCTGAAGTGCTATATAGAGAACCTGTTTTGCTGTATGGGAGTGAATCGTGGAACGTAAATGAACAAATTAGGAAGAACTTGGAGGCAACAAAGATGTGGTTCCTGGGACTAACGTTGCGAATTCCTTGTACTGCCAGCGTGACTAACGACGAATACCTGAAAGTACGCCGATGAAACTAGAACATTATATACAACAATAAGAAAGAGACAAACAGCTTTTTTCATATGATGAGAAAAGAGGCACTGGAGAACATTGTGACAACTGGAATGTTCAAGGGGAAGAGAGGCAGAGGCCGACCAAGCGAAATGATGTTGGATGGATTGAGACGGTGGCATGGATGAATATCATCAGCAGAGTTGATCCAGAACACCAAAAGACAAAGATGTGTGGAGAGACACGAGCCCCTACGCCA
Organism: Cepaea nemoralis; assembly: GCA_014155875.1. Taxonomy (NCBI): domain Eukaryota; kingdom Metazoa; phylum Mollusca; class Gastropoda; order Stylommatophora; family Helicidae; genus Cepaea; species Cepaea nemoralis. The sequence continues at coordinate 494,319 of JACEFZ010012226.1, forward strand.
GCTGGCAGGGCACTTAATGCTGATGATGAAAACTGACTTCAATAGGCCGTCAGGTACATATGCACTATTGTGTTTGTTATTTTGTTATCGCCTCTGTTCCCAATTTATCGGATGTTTGTTTCTTCTCCCTTTGCCATCTTAAATGGCCCCAGGGTTATATCTTTATTTGCAAGTTTTATAGTATCTTATTTCTTTGTTTTCAATATTAATGTTTTACTAGAAAATGTTTTCCCCGATGTTAACTAATAAACAGCAGGTGGTTTGACATTCAATGTTACATTCGCACACATGTCAATCGTGTGACATAGAGCAACCTTTGGCGAGTGAGACAGAAACAGTGTGGGGTTGTATGAGGGGTCTTCAAATGAAAACCTTAAATGTGTGTGTGTGTGTGTGTGTGTCTGTGTGTGGTGTGTGTGTGTGTGTCTGTGTGGTGTGTGTGTGTGTGTGTGTGTGTGTGTGGTGTGTGTGTGTGAATATAGTCTGAAAAAGTAAAAAAACAAATGATTCGATTTATTTGGTTGTTTCGGGATTTGAGATTTAAATATTGAGCACAACCCACTACTGGCAACGCTGATCGTATTCTGGTATTCAGGTCTTCTCACTGACAAGGCACACCAGGCCGCCTAAAGTCCAGCGAGAAATAATCAAATTGATTTATTTGGTTGTTTCGGGATTTGAGATTTAAATATCTCTGGACTTTAGGCGGCCTGGTGTGCCTTGTCAGTGAGAAGACCTGATCGTTCGGGTGCACATCGATTGACGGACGTCAGTCGCGGCGATCGGGAAAATCTTGAGCTGCAGCTTACGATGGGTGACATTGTAATATTCTATTGTGATAATTTGGCCGTTTCCAGCGTGTGCCGCGTGGTCTAGTGGTTACACACCCGCTTCACACGCCAGTGATCCGGGGTTTGTTTCCGGGTCAAGTCAAGGATATGCACTACTGACGAGCTCAAACGAGAGCGAAACTCGAGTCTAGTGCTTCCACGTTGACGTGGATAGGCCTTAGGTTCATACCAGAATACGATCAGCGTTGCCAGTAGTGGGTTGTGCTCAATAATTAAACAAATGATTCATTTTTCGATATAGTCATCACAACGTTCACTGCAAATCCTCCAACGCCGATAAGGTGCTTGGATTCCTGTAGACAAAAATTTTGTCGGTCTTGTATGTAACTACTCTGAGGTCACTACTCGGTGTGCCTGACAGAAGGCACACCGTTTGGAAACTTCTTACTTCACTCATACACTTGCTGGACTGACAGGCATGCATCGCCATACTGGACCTTCATTCGTCGGTGAATTTCTATAGGTTTAACCCTTTCACTGATTTTTTAAAAAAAACGGATAATAGAAAGCTGCTCCTCTTTGGTGCATGTCAAAAGTGGGGCAGTGGGGCTGCCATCTTTAATCTGTCCTTATGACGTCACCGTGCTAGCCTGCACCATGATGTCTGGCGATGTTTTTGTAATTTCTATCACACTTGTAAGGTTTTAATATGAAGCCCCCTCGTATATATCATCTCATCTCATCTGATCTAATCTTTTTCCTCATGTACCTTGCGGTGTCGATGTGAAGTATAAACATCGGGAGAGTGCCCGCTTATGGCTTTATGTATTGATATTACCACGGACTCTTCTATTCCCCGCGTCCATCGTTTACGTTGCCGGCCTCTTCCTCTGCTTCCCTCTGGTCTGTACATCATTGTTTGTTGTGGTATACTGTTAGTTGGTTGCCTAGTTGTATGGCCAAAAAATTTGACATGCTACCTTCTGATAAAATCTAGCCCTCTTATATGTTACATAAAAGTTTATTAGTATTGGGACTCTTCGTTGGTCTTTGAAGATGGGGGACGGAAAATGTTTGGAAATGTCCCAAGGCACCAGGGCCGGGTTATATACTGGCAAAGACCTATTGACGCATCCTCGTCGAGCGTCCTGGGCAACAGGTCCCTTCGGGGTTCTGGTTAAAGTCAGTAGGATCGCCGATATCTCCGAAGTCGGAGAGTGTCTGCCTGTACGGCGAGGAACCACCAGTCTGCACACCAATAAGCCAGACATGGAACAACGGATACTCACGCAAATCTAAGGTCCTGTATGACATCACACTGATGTTGGACAACAGGATGCCTTCATCCGACATACAGGACTTCGCGTTGGAGCTCAAGCCAACGAACACAAGCAATCAAGCAGTCCCAAGTGCTGTGATGTTGGTTCGTGACTCAGCCCAAATCTTAGATTTTACCCCAGATCACGCCCGTGTGTTACGAGAATCTAAAGGGAAACAAAGAATACTAACACTGTAACCTAGCATGCATGCCGTAAGAGGCGACTAAGGACGTTTCCTGCCGTGTGTTACCGAGACCCTGAAGGGAAGCACAGAATAGTAGCACACAGCAATCTGCCATACGTATCGTAAGAGTCGACACATGTGGTTTGGTCGTGCGGCTGACTTCCCTATTCCGCAGAAAAATAGCTACAAAACCCTACCAAACACGGAGGGAAATAAGCAGAGGTTAATACAGAAGTTAAGATGAGGATAAGGGTTGATAAAAGCAACATTGAAAGGAAACCTCAAAGAACCTCTACAGTACCACAAGGAAGATAACAAGAACATATAATCAACCAAATGGACTGATCAAAAATAGAAATGCGAACGTTGTCATTAACATTAAAGATAAATTGAATAGATGCAATGAATACTTTGAGGAACTCCTGAATAAACCACTGCAAGGAAAGCCTCCAGATATTCAACCTGCAGAAACGGAGCTTGGGTATCAACTGCGAGAAACCATCTAAAAAAGAGATGAGTAAAGCTACTAAACTTCTGAAAGATGGAAAAAGCTGTTGGTCAAGATGGCACCCCAGCAGAGGCTGTTTAAACCAAATGTAAACACGTGAAGTGAATTACTGAATAACTTATTCAGCAGACAATGAGAAACTGAAAACCTTTCAACAGACTGAAAGGAAGGATATCTGTTGAAGCTGCCGCAGAATTGGGGACCTATTGGAATGCGAAAAGTATAGAGGAATAATGTTACTACTACTTCTTGAAAACATATTAAGCTGAATCATTTTGGAAAGACTAAGAGATTAAGAGATGATGTAATTGACAAATAACTAAGTGATGATGTCGACCACATCACCCTGGACTGACCAAGTTGGCACAATATGATAGCACAAAGTACCGAAAGTACTCACCACTTTAATTTGGATTTGTTGGCTATGAAAAAAGGTCTTTGATAACATTATTAGGGAATCTCTTTGGAAATTGATGAGGCATTATGGGATCTAGCATAATATGATTAATTTTATAACGGCAACATATTGATACATGAGATGTAGGGTCCTCCACGAAGGAAAACAAACAGAGGTATTACAAATAACAACAGGAGTGAGACCGGGATGCCTTTTGTCACCTAATTATTCTGATTGACTATAGACTGCATTATAAAGACAATAATAAGCTCGGTCAGTCATGGAATTCATTAGACTCCTCTGATAAAGCCGCTTGATGATCTGGAATTCTATGGTGACATTACCTTCCTTTCTCACACGCGAAATCAAATGAAAGATAAACTAAACACGTTGGGTCGGAGATTATAACAATTAAATTGGACAATTCATAGGGGAAAGAGTCAGATAATAAGAATAAATCAAGACAATAATAAACTGATCTCCTTCGGGGAAACCTCACTTCAAGAGATAGAATTATACACCTGTTTAAGTAGCAATGTAGTCAAAGATGGGGGAACAGATAAAAACATCAAAGGAAGAATACACAAGGCAAGAAGAGCTGTTATAGCACTAGGTCGTTTGTGGAAGGAAATTCGTCTTAGAAACCAACTTATAATAATTTACTCTAACGTTAAATTAGTACTGCTGTAGGGGCCAGAAACATAGAGAACGACTGAAACGATTACAAAAAAAATGCAAGCATTCATTAATTGGTGCCCGCACAAAATACGGTTAAAATGGTGTGATAGAATCACCAATGTGGAGCTTATGTAGAGAAGTAAACAACACAAACTAGTTGCTTGCTTGCTTGCTTGCTTGTGTTCGTTGGCTTGAGCTCCAACGCGAAGTCCTGTATGTCGGATGAAGGCATCCTGTTGTCCAACATCAGTGTGATGTCATACAGGACCTGAGGTTTTCGTGAGTATCCGTTGTCCCGTGCCTGGCTTATTGGTGTGCAGACGGGTGGTTCCTCGCCGTACAGACAGACACTCTCCGACTTCTTCTTCTTCTTCTTCTTCTTCTTCTTCTTCTTCTTCTTCTTCTTCTTCTTCTTCTTCTTCTTCTTCTTCTTCTTCTTCTTCTTCTTCTTCTTCTTCTTCTTCTTCTTCTTCTTCTTCTCCTCCTCCTCCTCCTCCTCCTCCTCCTCCTCCTCCTCCTCCTCCTCCTTCTTCTTCTTCTTCTTCTTCTTCTTCTTCTTCTTCTTCTTCTTCTTCTTCTTCTTCTTCTTCTTCTTCTTCTTCTTCTTCTTCTTCTTCTTCTTCTTCTTCTTCTTCTTCTTCTTCTTCTTCTTCTTCTTCTTCTTCTTCTTCTTCTTCTTCTTCTTCTTCAGAATTCCGAGCCATTGAGGTTCTTTGCTGCAGATACAATCTGTCTCCATTCGTCTCTCTGGTTGACCTTCTCTTGCCAGTCGTTGATTCCAAGTGCGTGTAGGTCTGTATATATATTATCTCTCCACCGTCTTCTTGGTCAACCTCGGGGTCTACGGTCATTTATTTCCTGAGTGTAAGCGAGTTTTGTTTCCCTATTATCTTCCATTCTTTCTATATGCCCCAGCCATTGTAGTCTATTAGCCTTCATGATACCAGTGATTAGCGGGGGCTCCAGTGTGTTGCCGGGGCCCATAATGGAAGCAAAGAATAGCAACACTGTAGCTTACCACGCATGTCGTAAGAGGCAGACTAAGGAGGCTTGATGGTTCCGTCGCCCTGCTACTGAGTGAGTGCGTGGCGCGACACTGTGAGCTGTGAGTTTCGTGTGAAGTGCTTTTGAATCTGCCCAAGTTTTTTTTTTTTTAACGTGACTGCATGTTCGGAGCGATGGCAGGTGGCTATGTCCCAGAGTTGACCGGTTTTTGCCTTATGCAGAAATGCGTGGCTGCTGGGCTTCTGGTTGACTGCCACTGCCGTCGGTGATGAACTGTATTTTCGTGGACTGTGGGTGAACATCTAAGAAACATCCAGATAGGAAAATGACTGCCGATTCCATCAGAGATGAATTGGGTGTTTCGTGGGGGACTGGTGTGTTGACATTCTGGCGGCGGCATTATGCACAGTGTATCTGTGCGGGCTGTTGTTTATCGAGACTCCTGTCTTTTCCACTTTTCACATTGGGCAGTGGGGAGCGTTTTGTGTGATATTCACTGGCACAGGAACGGAGCATAATGGGGACGACCTGTTGCTGTGAAGTTGGAACTGCGACTAACTAACTAACTAACTAGCGGGGACTTAAACAGATCATAAATGTCTTTGTTACTTCTTCTTTTCCACTCTCCACTTTGTGTTTCCCTAATGGGTCCAAAGATGCGTCTTAAAACTTTGTTCTCAAAGGTTTGTAACAAGGCTTCGTTTCCTTTCGTTGTACTCCAGGTTTCAGAGCCATACAGCACAACTGGTATATCAAGACTACTACAACGAATAAATTAATTTGAACATTGTAAATGTGGAAATAATTTAAAACAGCAAAAGAATTTTAAATTTAATATTTTCTTGCAAAATAAATAATTTTATTCACCGGAGAAATATCTGTTTTTCATAAAAACATCCTTATTAAATTTTTCATGTCGATAAATATTTCTCTCTATAAAAATCGGTAAATTCGCATTTTACCATAACATGGCTCCAAATGTTGCTCTATGTAGCCAGGGGCCGGGTTGGGGTGAGCATGCGTGTTGGCGTGCATTCATCACCTATGCAGCAGAAGCCCAACTTCTGGCCTTCTCATGGCGGAACTGTTTTAACTAACAGGAGAAGGGGCGGCGGCGAGTCACTGGCGCCGAGAAATATACAGAACGCTTTAGATGTGTATGCTCGTACGTGCATGCGCAGACATGTGTGTGCGTGCTTATACACCTAAACTCGAGTAAGATCACAGTCTGCTCTAGCAAATGAAAGGTGCTGAATAAAGAGTCAACCAGCCAGGAGGCGCACCACAGAAATCAGGATGCCACCAATCACGCGCAATGAAATATGTCGACTACGGCTAAATGTTACGGTGCTCGACCTACTTTGGACAGACAGGCAGGTGCAGTGCCGGGCCATATGCCTCTAAAGAGTCCAACCACAACTACTGGAGGTCCAGATGTCTTGTGGAGCCAGGGGACCTGAGAATAGAGCGTCTGACCATACCAAACAAAGACTAAAACTAATGCACTGGAATGCGGAGGGATTCAGCAACAAAACAATAGAACTAGAAAACATCTTGGACCAAGAAAAGGTAAGCGTATGTTGCTTGCAAGAAACTCACCTCAACGAAAACGAAATAATGTCTTGGAAATTGCCAGTAATAAGGACACTACTTTCTGAACTTAGCAGCTAGCATAAGGTCACCATACAGTGGATACCATCCCACTGTGGAGTACCCGGAAACGACAGAACTGATCGATTGGCTAAGGAATGAGCAAAAGAAGAACAGCCTGATGTCAGTTATCAGTTATCAGTTGGGGTATCTTCGTTGCACTCCGGACATGGCCATAGGTGCTCAGATCCTCCCCCCAGCATATGCCTCAGCGTCCGGTGGCTAATAGTGCCAGTTCTGTGTTGGTTGACGAGGCGCTTTGTTTTCCCGATGTACCTCTCGCGTCTGGCTGTGCCGATTCTTACTCCCAGGTCTTTCATCCTGGAGAGCGATGTGGAATCACTGGCGTCAAAATCCTCTGTTCTCGCCATATCTTTAAGGGCGTTAATAACATCCGCACGATCCATGGGCTGGCCATCTATAGGGGGTGCAGAGCCAGCCAATTTATCAGCTCGTTCATTTCCCTCGACTCCCGCATGTCCCGGGACGAAGATGAAGGTGACTTTGCGGACAGCAGACTTCCGCAGCGACTCAGTCCACTGTCTACGTACAGATCCAGCTTCGACCTTCTGAATCATGCTCATTGAATCACTTAGTACACACACGTTGGTATAATGCTGTGATCCCAGCCATATGAAAGCCTGTGTAACTGCCATCACCTCCATCGTCATGCTGCTCGTGGTCATAGAGTGGGCACCACTGGATTCTTGAACGGTTCGGCCCGCTGAACGGGCTGTAAATGCCCACGCACTTCTCTGCTGCTTTACAACAGATCCATCTGTATAGATGAGCACTTCGGGGCTATCTGAGTGATCATAGATGAGCGCGTTAACCTCTGCATTGACAGCGGCAGGGTTCTGCTCTCTGCACCGTCTGTCGAGTGTGATAATGCAGGAGAAGGTACACTTAAAAGCTGGAGGCATCGGCACCCATTCCTTGCCGGGGTTGATACTGGTTAGACTGCAGACCTGTCCGACGACATCTCCGCCCGACCTATCCATGATTTGCCCCTCTTTAGCCTGTCACCCTTTTCTCTGAATACAGCGTCATGCAGAAGGTGCTGCTCATCTGCACTTATTTTTAAGTATGCACGAGCTCTCCAGATCTTGATCCTGTGTTCCATTGTCGGGAAGTCAAGGAGGTATCTCATTGCTACACAGCTGGTGTCTCTCGTGCAGCCCAAAATGATGCGCATGGCTTCGTTTTGTACCTTTTCAAGTCTTCCAATCTGTGTAGGGCTGACAGTGAGGATGGCCAGGGCATACTCGATGCGTGAAAGCACAAGTCCTTGGAACAGAAGTAATAGCAGTCTTTGCTCGATATTGGCAGTCGCCATGACTCTCATTGCTGCCAAACCTTTTCGAGCCTTCGTTATGACATAATCGACATGATCTCTGAAGGACAGGCTACGATCAAGCCTCACGCCAAGATATGTCATTGACTGGGTTCTACTCAGAATGCTCCCATCCATTCTTACTGCCGACAGGTCTGTTTTCACAATATGGTTGTTTAGTGAGAACCATGTAACCGTTGCCTTTGCAGGGTTGACAAGGGCGTCGGCATCAGCACACCATGAGGAAATTCGATCTAGTTCGCCCTGCATATGGTTGGCAACGAGGATGTCGTCAACGAATGATAGAGTCCTACCCCTCCCATCCAACTGTTGTTCAGTGATCGGCACCGTATACACGTTGAATAGTACTGGTGACAGTGGTGAACCCTGCGGCAATCCTGGACATATCGTTATCGGCTCAGAAGACCAACTCCCGCATCTTAGCACCACCTTCCTTTGGAGTAGAACTGCAGCTATCCATCGTACAAGGTGAGGGTGCACTTTCAGTCTGAGGAGGGTTTGCATCAAGTGCTCGAAAGATACTCTGTTATATGCGTCCTCTAAGTCTATGGCGGCCGCACATGTCTCTTCTCTGACCTGAAATCCTTCGTAAACATCTTGAGCAAAGACCGCCGCATTCAGCCATGAATCTTTGTTGCGTCTGTATCCTCCAAGTGTGGGCGGGAAGCAGCCGAGCTGTTCCAAGTCCCAAGCAAGTCTGTGTGCTACAATTTTCTCCAGTAGCTTGCCAACAGTATTCTGCATCGTAATGATTCTGTAGCCGCTTATCTTGGAGTGGTCTTTGTTCGGTTTTGGCAGCGGCAGCAAGTAGCTGTGTAGCGATTCTTCTTTGACCTGACCCCTCTGGATACTGGTGTTGAATTCTCTGGCCAGTTCTTCCATGTCATCATCTGATATCACCATTAGGTCACCATATCGGATGCCGTCTGGGCCTGGGGCGGTGTTAGGTGATTTCTTGAGCATCGCACGCAATATGTCAACTGTGATTGTCCATTCTTCGTCTGTCCCGACCCCTCGCACAACTGAGAGAGTGTTGTTGTGGTCCTCTGTCTGACGGGCTCGTCTTTCTGGTCAGTCTGTTCTATGTAGCGTGCAAGAAGGGCCTTACCTTTATCCGCATCCGACTTTTTCCATGCGAGGTCTGTGCCTTGAAAGTCTGGAATACCCCTACGTTGTTCAGCACCGTTCATGCTCTTGTGGAGGCGCCAGAATGTCGTAAGAGATTGCTCGGAGCACACCTTCCTGATGTGCCCGTTACCAGCAAAAGAAAAGAATTATCAAATCAGTCAGAAAGCCACCAAAACCAGATCAAGACGACTACCACGTTATGGACAGACCAGAACAAGTCATTATTCTGCTCCTCAGAACAAGACACAATAGAATGCGCAACCACATGTATACAAGATTCAAGATTGGTGAATCAGCCATGTGCACGTGTGGATTATCGTCGCAGACAGCAGAGCACATACTAAAAGACTGCCCAAATTACAACATGTCTAGGCTAACCTTCTGTCCAAGAGAGACGACAGTGGAAGATAAACTCTATGGACTGCTGAGTGAACTAAAAAGGACAGTTAAATTCACACAAGAGGCAACATTGCGGTTATAGTATTTAAGGCGAACGAAAAAAGAAGAAGATGAAGAAGAAGAAGAAGAAGAAGAAGAAGAAGAAGAAGAAGAAGAAGAAGAAGCATTACATTATGAAGGCCAAGGACTGCTTTCAAAATCTGATAATTAGAAAGAAATCTTATCACAAATGTTGAAACAATCATTACGGTAAATGCAATTCTTTAAAATTCAACAAAATAACTTACAAACGAAGTAAAAATTATTATTCCTAAATGCCCTCGCGGGCCGCATAAAATCAGGTGGCGGGTCGCATGCGGCCCGCTGGCCGTAGTTTGCCCACCCCTGGCCTAGGTGATAGGAATGAGAGAGATGACGATTAACAGGCGAAGTGAGTAGGACAAATCCTGGTCTGGCACAATCAGGGCCTGCGTCACTTATTTTCGCACTGGCGAAAGGCCGTACATGCTTATGGGACTTATGTTGACAAATATTACAAATAGTTCTCCCCCCCCCATTCTCTCTCTCTCTCTCTCTCTCTCTCATCTCTCTCTCTCTCTCTCTCTCTCTCTCTCTCTCTCTCTCTCTCTCTCTCTCTCATTCTCTCTCTCTCTCTGTCTCTCCCCCTCCCTCTCTCTCTCTCTCTCTCTCTCTCTCTCTCTCTCTCTCTCTCTCTCTCTCACTCTTGCTAAATGCTGGTGCAATTACGTTTGCTTAGAGAATATTTCAAATATCATAATAACATGATAGTAATGCCTTGATTGATCACTACACTTATGTTCAAGCATTCAGTGGAATTTTTTTTTCGCATATCCTATTTACATCGCTGTCAACAACAGCATTTTACCGCTGTTGTTGATGTCTTTGCAAGATTACGCAGAGTATTTTGCATTGCTTACTGAGCGACAATCTCAGATACCCCTGTAAGTAACCAACGCAACCCGATTCCCTACCGAATCTCGCGCAGCTGTTTCCCCACACGTGGATATACGGGATTACGGATAAAATCGTTAACACCTTCGCCAGGGAGACCGGCTCTGCGGAATTGCTAGATATCTAAAAGAAAAACACCCCGACAAACAAAATTGATGGTCCTTCATTATTATTCTGATGATCATATTGTTCTTCTCTTGTATCATCATAAAGGTCTTTCACATAATCTGACCACGCATGTAAATTCTGATCTTTTTCTATTATGATTTTGCCATCTTTGGTTTTTAGGCAACCTGTTGATGTGTGTGTTCTTTTGTTAGTGATGTCATTAATTCTTGTGTGCATTAATTTGGTATTCTGGGTGTTGTGTTGGTTTTCAATTTCCTTGCAATTTTCCTCAAGCCATGTTTCTTTTGCCTCTTTGCATAGCTTATAATTTTCCTGTGAATCTCTTCGTATATTTCCTTGTTATTTTTGTTATTTCTTCTTATTTCCATGAGTTTTAAGATGTCTTCCATCATCCATTTCTTGCGTCCTATTATCTTTATTTTTGGGATTATCATTGTTGTTAGTGCAGCTTCTTGACTGATTTCTTTTATATTTTCAATTGGTCACTGACGTCTTGAAATAATATTTCCATTTCGGACAATGCATCGAATCTGTTCTTTACCTCTACGTTGAATTTATCTTTTATCTCCTCACTCTTCAGTGCCTGTAGATCAAATTTTGCGTTTCTATTTGTATATTTGACTTTCTTTAATTTTATATGTAAATTCTTCTTCTTCTTCTTCAGCGTTCCAAGCCATTGAGGTTCTTTGTTGCAGATACAATCCGTCTCCATTCGTCTCTCTGGTTGACCTTCTCTTGCCAGTCGCTGATTCCAAGTGCTTGTAGGTCTGTATATATATTATCTCTCCACCGTCTTCTTGGTCTACCTTATATGTAAATTGCCTAAGATTAATCTATGGTTGCATTAGCAGTCTGCGCATGGTAGGGGGACATAAACATCTAATATTGATACAAGGGAAATTACTAGAATTTGAAAATGAAAATGGTATACCTAGGTATAATACCAACAAATAACATTAAAATCTTTTAATTTTCTTTGAGGAGTTAAACAATCAATACCACAGTCATACATTTGCAATCGCTAGAAGAAGGCTGTTAATATTTTTATACAACATTTGTTTAATCTTTATTTACTTACATTTTATAACGGACTTTTTCAATTCTATGTTTATGTTGAAATTTTAAAACTGTACTTTTAATGATAACTCTGTTTATTTTTGCTAGGTCTAGCCCCTCTGTTGGGAAACAACATTTTTTTACTGGCCTCATAAGGCCACCCACAATTTAAAGACAATTTACCTACACTAACGGCGAAAGACCTTGGAAGTCTATGGGGTTTACGTTGATAAATATGTTTAGAGGAAATGTCATTTATGTTTGTAAATTTAATTCAATTTGAACAAGTAGTTCTCTCTCTCTCTCTCTCTCTCTCTCTCTCTCTCTCTCTCTCTCTCTCTCTCTCTCTCTCTCTCTCTCTCTCTCTCTCTCTCTCTCTCTCTCTCTCTCTCTCCCTCCCAAATGCTGGTGCAATTACGTTTGCTTAGAGAATATTTAAAATATAATAGCATGATAGTAATGCCTTGATGGGTGCCTCCTTCCCTCCACTAGCCTACGGGATACCCTTGGGCAAGGTGGAATACCCGTTTAGCCCTCCGATCATGGTTACGTGAAGCCATGGGTGAAGGTGGTGGATGAAGTTGAAGAGCAGCCGACAGATAGTTGTAGGTTATGGTCTCCAGTTTCACGATGGTAGGCAGAGGATCTCTTTTTGGGAGACATTGGCTACGGTCATCGACCAGTATGGTCACTGCTAGGAAGGAAAGCAATGGCAAACTACCATCTTTACAGATACCAAGAATATTATGTATTGCAGTCTTATCGATAATCAGAGAAACAGCGTAAAGGGGTGCTCCATAGGAGTAGCCTCGCCCGATAGGGGTAGTCATGTGCACCAGGTGATTCCAGATCGTCATCAGGCGACTGGGTGCAAAAGAATATCAACATTGAAAGTAGGAACTTGGAATGTAAGAACTATGAGTGGGGATGTGAAATTTGATAACATTAAGAATGAAATGAGAAGATTAAATATTAACCTGTTAGGTATATGTGAGATCAGATGGACAGGAATGGGCATTATGACATCTGAGGAATATAGAATAATCTATTCTGGTGGAGAGAAATAACAGCAAGGAGTAGCAATTATAATGGATACAGAGAGAGCAAAATCGATCAAAGGATATTGCACTGTATCAGACAGAGTGTTGCTGCCGAAGTTGAGTGGAAGACCTTTTGATGTCAACGTCATACAAGTTTATGCACCAACAGCAGCCAGTAGTGATGACAGCATTGATGAATTTTATAGTTATTTAGAGAAAGCCTTCAAAAAATGCAATAATTCTGAAGTAACTATCATAATGGGTGACTTGAATGCCAAAGTTGGAAATCAACAGGACGGATGCATACTGGGCAAGTATGGACTAGGGCAGGGGTGGGCAAACGGTTTGTGCGTAGGGCCGCATTGACAAATGTAAAGCTATTAGCTTTCAGCATGTATATATATATATATATATATATATATATATATATATATATATATATATACATATACATATATACTTGCTGACCCGGCCCGGCTTCGCCCAGGACCTGGCGGGGATCTATCTATCTATCTATCTATCTATCTATCTATCTATCTATCTATCTATCTATCTATCTATCTATCTATCTATCTATCTATCTATCTATCTATCTATCTATCTGTCCGTCCGTCCGTCTGTCTGTCTGTCTGTCTGTCTGTCTGTCTGTCTGTCTGTCTGTCTGGCTGTCTGTCTGTCTGCTTTGTCTGTCTGTCTGTCTGTCGGTCTGTCTGTCTGACCCGGCCCGGCTTCGCCCAGCTCCTGGTGGAGAGCATCTCATTTAATTCATATAAGTAGTCATATAAGCTCCCGTTCCCGACTATCTGTCTCTCTGTCTGTCTGTCTGTCTGACCCGGCCCGGCTTCACCCAGTCCCTGGTGGGGAGCATCTAATTTAATTCATATATGTAGTCATATAAGTTCCCGTTCCCGACTGTCTGTCTGTGTGACGACCCGACCCGTCTGTCTGTCTGTCTGTCTGTCTGTCTGTCTGTCTGTCTGTCTGTCTGTCTGTCTGTCTGTCTGTCTGTCTGTCTATCCGACCAACCGACCGACTGACCGACCGACCTATCTATAGCCAAGGGACTTAACCTAAGATATAGCAATGCTACTAAAAAGTTATGTCCTTTTATATATTTTGTCTATGATAAGTCATGTAATTTAATTATTAAATGTTAATAAGTAAATAGATGATGATACACTAAAAAAATTATTACAGTTGGTTGCACGAGAATAAAAGGAAGACGTGTAGAAATTTTCATCTCAATCGGATGGACCGTTATCGAATGCATCCAATACATCCCCAACCACAAACACACACACATACATTCTGTTTTAATATATTGTATAAAATGTCCATTTTGCTTACAACAACCTATAACAATAAGTAATTATTAATTATTTATAAGTTATTAAGCAGTATAAATAAATAATGATTGCAATGTTATTTTACTTATATACTTATACATTATATTTGACATTATGGACAATAACTTTTACTAATTTGTTAACAGGATTTTAAAACATGTTATTATAACAAATATTCTTCATTATCTATCAATGGCTTTAATTTAGACACAACCCGACCACACTGTCAATATAATTGTTGATTTCTAATGAGATGTATGTAACTGCTTGCACTTTTTGACAATATTCCTGAAATCTGGAGAAAGTTTACTTATTGAAATTCGCATAACAGCATGCAAGTTGCAGTCCGACAATAAAGACCTACTCTTAGGTTTGTTGATCTTCAAGGAAGAGAATGCTTGTTCGCAAATGTTTGTTGATCCAAACAATGAAAAAAGTTTAGCTGCAAAAATTTTCAAGATGGGAAATGATTCTTGTGATAAAGATCCATAGAAATCCAGCAAATCATCTGACTTGAATTTCTCTTTCAGGTCATGATCTGCTTCTAAGTCAAGCAACTCCAACTGTATATCCTCTGTGGCTGTATCAGCTTCTGCACTGAAAGGGGAACTGAGAATATTAAACTGTGGCTCTACGTTCTTGAAATCTTGGAATCTGCATCCAAATTCTTCAATCAGTGCATCTAATTGGGCTTTGTACTTTTCAGTCATTTCACCAGAAATGGTTTCTTGTTTCAGCAAAGGGATGTGACACAATCTTTTTCACTTGCTTGTCTGGAGTACAGTGAGAGTTTTGCCTGAAATGATTTTACATGTACATACAATTCATGTGCGAACACACCATTGCCCTGAAGTTTGTCAATTCAGTTCATTTAACTTTTCCATAATTTCAATGGCAAACATAAAGTCTAAATTTTACTCTTTATTGACAATATTAGTATTAAAGTCACATTCAATGCCCTTCATCTCTAGGAACATCACTATTTCTTCTCTGAGTTCGCACACTCGCCTCAACACCGTGCCGACACTCAACCATCGAACTCTGGTGTGGTACAAGACATCGGATTGTTCAGTTTCCAAATCGTCAAGTAATGCCTTGAACTGTATGTTATTAAGTCCTCTTGATCTGATGAGGATGATGACACTGACAACTGGGTCAATAACATGCTTGATATTTACAATAGTTTTTCACAGACTTTCTTGATGAATCACACAGTGAAGTGGTAATAACGTGTGGTCTGGATATTCTGCTTTAATCTTATCACTTATCAACTTTACCAGACCTACATTTATTCCAGTCAAAGCTCCGTCAGTTGTAACACTTGTCATCTTGTTCCAACCTAACCCAGTTCTTTCAATACAGTTAGTAAAAGCATTGAATATATCATGGCCTGTGGTTGTGTCTTTGAGTGACTCAACACTCAAAAACTCTTCAGTGAGTTTGAAAGAAGTGTTTATTCCACGTATAAATATCTATAATTGGGCAGTATCATGTACATCGGTACTCTCATCCAATGCAAGAGACTACCACAATTACCACAAAATATTGTTTACTTGCATCTTGAAGTGTATGCATAACATTGTCACTTATCTTATCAACACGTCTGACCACAGTTCTCCTAGATAAAGTAATGTTGTCGGATCTGTTTGTGTGTGTGTGTGTTCTGGACACATAATGTTTGCTGGATCTAGCAAACATTCCTTGATGAACTCGCCATCAGAAAATGGCTTGTTCTGTCTTACAATTCTGTGTGACAGCACAAGACTAGCTTAAGTTGCAGCATCTAGAATTCAAGACTATTTAGTGAAAACAGGTTGCTGTTTCTCCAAAAATTTTTTCACTAACTCAAGGCATTTCCTTTCCCTCCCTTCGGTTGTTAAAGTGTTTCCGAAATCGGAATATTTTGTTTGAGAATGTCTTTTTAAATTGTACTCCTTGAAGACAGCCACTGACTCACGACACAGCAAGCAAACTTATTTGCTAATAACTTTTATAAAACAGTACATAGTTGTCCATTCATAATTAAAAACACGGCATTCATCTTCGATCTTACGTTTGTTATTGACACTCATTTTTAAAATAAAATTCGAACAGTTAGAACTGTACAAAACTTTAAAACGGAAATGAAATAAAAACCTACTTCCGGCTGTGTGTGAAAATAAAATATTCGGAAAACAAGTAGTAAACTCAGAATAAATTTCAGAAATATATCAAGACTTCTTCTTCTTGTTCTTCTTCTTGTTCTTCTTCTTGTTCTTCTTCTTCTTCTTCTTCTTCTTCTTCTTCTTCTTCTTCTTCTTCTTCTTCTTCTTCTTCTTCTTCTTCTTCTTCTTCTTCTTCTTCTTCTTCTTCTTCTTCTTCTTCTTCTTCTTCTTCTTCTTCTTCTTCTTCTTCTTCTTCTTCTTCTTCTTCTTCTTCTTCTTCTTCTTCTTCTTCTTCTTCTTCTTCTTCTTCTTCTTCTTCTTCTTCTTCTTCTTCTTCTTCTTCTTCTTCTTCTTCTTCTTCTTCTTCTTCTTCTTCTTCTTCTTCTTCTTCTTCTTCTTCTTCTTCTTCTTCTTCTTCTTCTTCAGCGTTCCGAGCCATTGAGGTTCTTTGCTGCAGATACAATCCGTCTCCATTCGTCTCTCTGGTTGACCTTCTCTTGCCAGTCGTTGATTCCAAGGGCTTGTAGGTCTGTATATATATTATCTCTCCACCGTCTTCTTGGTCTACCTCGGGGTCTACGGTCATTTATTTCCTGAGTGTAAGGGAGTTTTGTTTCCCTATTATCTTCCATTCTTTCTATATTCCCCAGCCATTGTAGTCTATGAGCCTTCCTGATACCAGTGATTAGCGAGGACTTAAACAGATCATAAATGTCTTTGTTACTTCTTCTTTTCCACTCTCCACTTTGTGTATCCCTAATGGGTCCAAAGATGCGTCTTAAACCTTTGTTCTCAAAGGTTTGTAACAAGGCTTCGTTTCCTTTCGTTGTACTCCAGGTTTCAGAGCCATACAGCACAACTGGTATATCAAGACTACTACAACAAATAAATTAATTTGAACATTGTAAATGTGGAAATAATTTAAAACAGCAAAAGATTTTAAAATTTAATATTTTCTTGCAAAATAATTCATTTTTTTCACAGGAGAAATATCTGTTTTTCATAAAATCATCCATATTAAATGTTTCATGTCGATAAATATTTCTCTAACCAACCTTACATAAATACCCTAATGGCTCGTGCATTTATCACCTATGCAGCAGAAGTCCAACTTCTGGCCTTCTCGTGGCGGAACTGTTTTAACTAACAGGAGAAGGGGCGGCGGCGAGTCACTGGCGCCGATAAATATACAGAACGCTTTAGATGTGTATGCTCGTACGTGCATGCGCAGACATGTGTGTGCGTGCCTACACACCTAAACTCGAGTAAGACCACAGTCTGCTCCAGCAAAGGAAAGGTGCTGAATAAAGAGGCAACCAGCCAGGAGGCGCACCACAGAAATCAGGATGCCACCAATCACGCGCAATGAAATATGTCGACTACGGCTAAATGTTACGGTGCTCTCCCTACTTTGGACCCCCAGGCAGGTGCAGTGCCGGGTCATATGCCTCGAAAGAGTCCAACCACAACTACTGGAGGTCCTTCTCAGATGTCCTGTGGAGCCAGGGGACCTGAGAATAGAGCGTCTGGCCATACCAAACAAGGACTAAAACTAATGCACTGGAATGCTGAGGAATTCAGCAACAAAACAATAGAACTAGAAAACATCTTGGACCAAGAAAAGGTAAGCGTATTTTCCTTGCAAGAAACTCACCTCAACGAAAACGAAATGATGTCTTGGAAATTGCCAGTATTAAGGACACTACTTTCTGAACTTAGCAGCCAGCATAAGGTCACCATACAGTGAATACCATCCCACTGTGGAGTACCCGGAAACGACAGAACTGATCGATTGGCTAAGGAATGAGCAAAAGAAGAACAGCCTGATGTTCCCGTTACCACCAAAAGAAAAGAATTATCAAATCAGTCAGAAAGCGACCAAAACCAGATCAAGACGACTACCACGTTATGGACAGAACAAGTCATTATTCTGCTCCTCAGAACAAGACACAATAGATTGCGCAACCACATGTATACAAGGTTCAAGATTGGTGAATCAGCCATGTGTACGTGTGGATTATCGTCGCAGACAGCAGAGCACATACTCAAAGACTGCCCAAATTACAACATGTCTAGGCTAAC